>NW_019379573.1:572048-627320 GCF_000648655.2 Copidosoma floridanum
ATCGTTTTCTACTATAAATTCATAATAATTTTGCCATTTATTAACAACATCATTGATTACTAAAAAACGAGCTCTCATGTAGAAATATTCGTCACCATACCGAAAATAAGAAAAAGTTGTGAATAAACAATTTTCGCCCCCTTTTACGTTAACTTTTATATTGTTTATTTTTAAAATAAAAATTGATAAAATATAGAATTCATAATAGTAACAAAGATAATATAAAGTATATGTTATATCAAATTTAAATAGTTTATATGTTATTAAAGTGATTGAAACTTTTCGTTGTTTTGAATTTAATTATTAAAAAAATTACGTATACCTTTTTCTCTAAACATAATGGAGAGTCCAATAAAAAACTCTCAACGTACCACAATAGTACCTTCGAGTTGGTGTGGAAATTTACTGATAAATATATAGCTAACGCTTAACGATGAAGATCAAAAACTCTGCTTCCTCACGAAATTCTGGGCACCAACCTTTTCCCACTACACGGAAGATTGTTGTTACCAGAATAAGCTATACCAAAAGTGATGAGCATAGAAAAATAACGTACAGGTCTTGAGATTTCTGCAACCAGTTTCACATTTTTACATACTTATCTGGATCACCGAAAAACCTGTGACTAGTCGGTTTTATAACTATACTAGTACAAGTTTTTCAATAGCTTTGGTACAGGATTTTTCTGTACCATGGATAGTCTATTAAATTTGTATACTGCGCATGGCTTTCTACTGTACCGTCTACCGCGCATAGTACGTGCGCTTATATACAGTGGAGATATGTATGTATGTATATACATATATATGCATACTTGCATACATGTATGGGATTGTCATTGTTATTTTGGCTAAATATGTGATTTGTTTTTTGTGAGTGAAAACCAATTATTATACGCGACAGAAAAGTGACTACAAGTGCCTACTGCACTTATCATTATATCTTGTTAGATTCGTATCAATGTATTAAACTTTATATTGTGTTGTGGTGGATATACTGAAATCCTAACCTCTTGAACTTTTACAGCTACGTATATATATACTGACATTCTATATGCTCCCACTGGCTGACTAACTTTCTGTACTGGTACAGGAAAAACCCGTACCACGTATCGGATTTTGACGTACTAAGTATAAGGTTTATCTATACTCACTAAGGTACTTTAAAGTATACTACCGTACCAAATATACCTGTACCAGTACACATTTTTCTTGTACAGAGTATCGAAAATACTTGTACTAACATATAGTACCTGTTTTTCTGGTAACAACNATTAAAAGCTTTTCAGATTAATTACACGTTAATGTTATAGTTAATTTCTCAAACAATGATATTCAAACATATAGAAATTTAAATATTTATATATACATGTATATACCCAAATAATTTGTAGTAGAGTTGCCTTAGATATTTTTTGTAGATGGTATTTGAGAGAAAACTACTATGATGAATAATTTTTTCAAACAATTTTATACATACTTCTAATCGTTTCTTAATTCTAGCAAAAAATTAATTAGACCCAAGTATCATAGTCATTTTAAACATGTCTGTCTACAATAGAGCTTATATCTCTCTTTATTAGCATACATCTCTCTGGGGTGGCACGGAGTTGCTGAGAAGTGGTACGGGCCCAGTGCAGCGAGCGAGAAGCGGGGTGGCTTGTAAATATGGACCTACAAACAACTATATAATATATATAATATGAGAAGATTAATATACTAGTGGGGCTTTGCCGACTATAGTGCTCTGCATGCTAACCTTTCACCCTTCTAATAGATAATGCTTATATTCTTGAAATATACTTGTAAAGTGAGCACACCTTGAATCTTTGAACTGTGTTTTACCTGCTGTTAGTGGGTAGATGGAAATTAATTCACGTAAAATTTATTTATTTATGTAGTTAAACTTAATGTATTGAATATTTTTAAGTTTTCTGCATGGATATCTATTTATTAAGTTTTAACTGTCTTATACTTTCAGTTAAATTTTTGCGTTTTGAATCGGTGTTAACAGTGAGTCCCTTAGCTAAAAGTGCTTGTGCCATCACTTACAATTGTATCTGGGTTTCACTGAAATAACTAAGTATACGAATAAAACATTAACACTTGTATAATTATCAGTGCACGGTGAGAAAGCGTTTACATTACCGAAACCAAGCTACAATTAATAAGATGTGATACCAGCGCCACGCTCCTTAACTAAGAAATCTACTACTGGTAACGTTTTTAATGTACCAACAAAACTTTTTGTAGAAACAAACACCTTATACAGATCTCCTCAATACTCACACGCCCCGAGGGTACAAGAAAAAAAGAGTATCTGGCTATGTACTCTTGACTTCTTTTTATTTTAAAGTGGGCTTCAATGCTGAAGACCCCCTACTTGCTGTGTATCTTTTACTTATGTTTGGACATTCCGAAAACTAGTTTATTAAGCAAGCATACCTCGTTTTCTTTCAACCGTGATTTCTGGCTGTATGTTAGTTTAACTATTTTATAACATAATAACGTGACTGTATCTGTAGGGTACGCATTACATGAGAATATATTTTACAGAAGGCCATCTGTGCATGTATTGTTATCTATTTTTACGCTGCATCTTTCATCATTGATATAATTAATGATAATGATGTATTAGTAATTTTTTTGTTGCAGTCCGTATGCATATTTTTTTAATGTACCCTATAGTTTTAATTTAATTATTCCATTCAATAGAGTACGAGTAGTGAGTTGCTTAGTAAAAGGTGCTTGTATTGCCACTTACTCATGCAGCTTCTCATAGGGTTAAATTTTACAGGTGAAAAAACTGTCCTAATTGGAGAGTGCTAATTTATCCTTAGAATCACACAACTACGTCATATAAAAAGATGTATATACTATGGATAATTTCACTGCCAACCCACCCTAAGCTTCAAATATAGATTACAACTTTGTTTTTCTTAAACTTTTTCAAAAGATTGTTTTTTAGTTTTCGATTATCTTAATAACAATTATCACTCAACAGCTTTAAGATATCAGTAGTAGAAAAAAAATGTATAATTTTTTTAAATCATTAAAAACATTAATATCCTAAAAAACAATATTTTTATAAATAAGCTAAGGATGAAAAAAAATGAAAGTAACGTGAAAGAAAATACAGCACTATATAGACATATTAAATAGTCTTTTCTAAATATGATAAACGATACTGTTATTTAAGTATCTATTAAGTAAAAAACATGGTGAAACATATTTAAAAAATAAAAAAGACACATCACAACATTAAACATGAAAAGATACTGAAACCGCTATGAATTTGACTAATAATTACATTAAAATCCGTATAATTTTCAAAGAAGCTAGCTTTATTATGTTTCCTTAAAAAATACGACAATTTTTACGTAGTTCGTAATTTCAGACACAATGTGAGGTGACGATACACAGAAAAAATATTAAAGTTATTGTAGTGTTATGTAGGGATCGTGAAGCTTGGGGGTACAAAAAAATGAATACACACAAGTTCAAGTGGCTGTACCTTTTTATTTGTGATTCTACGAAAGAGCAGGGGCGCATGAGGTATTAGTTTTGGAAGCTGATTGAAGAGAAAGAGCCAGCTGAAGTAGCTCGCTATCATAGTCGGCTCATTTACTCTGTGTCCATAGCTCATGCGCCGCGAGTGCTGAGCTTCAGACGCAAACTTACAAAGGTCTTAGCTGTTGTACATCACACGTCCAAGGCAACTTGGTCATCGTCCTTGATGGCCTTACTAAAGTATTTCTATTCGCGTGTGTATGAGTCACTACATGTTTTATTTTGTTTTTGATTGCGCTAGTCTTTTGGCAGTGTGTGTTTTTTATTTTTTTTTTTATTGGTTTTACACAGTTCGACTTGCATTTATATTTCTGACTACATTACTTTAACTGAATTTCCATATTTTCTTATATTTCTACAGCTAAATTGTATTTTTAGCTAATTTTTATATGCATAACTATTTTTTTGTCGTCATCATTCACATGACTTCTCTCCCTTTTATTGTATCCTCGTCTCCGATGACAGTCATTGCCGTCTTCTTGTTGATTATGCTGGTCGTGTCTGTGTTGCTGATTGATCTGGTTGCATTTTGTTTTCCGATTTTACTCGCTTACCCAACAACCCTCTTGATTCTCGTTTCTTAGCTACCGTTCTCTGGGTTGATAAGTCTTGAAACCGTATGTTGATGTCTCCGTGGTTCCTCCCCGTCTATCTGTGAACATTCTCAGACTTTTTAGTATTATCGGGGCCCCCCATTTCAAAAATCTATATGAACCTACTGCCGTGTCTAGTGCTATCTTCGCCGCAATGTACATCCCGCTCTTTTCTGTAACTATTATCTTAGCCATATTTTTTTGACTTTCTTGCTTTCTATTTGTTATTTACTTATTTATTTACGTGACCGTTCAAAGGCTGTACTTGCGATGTTACGTGTCCCGTTACTTGCTTTGCTTTAATTTCTGTTACTATTATCGTTTAGCCTATATTTGTAGAATCTAATTGCCTAAAATATGTGACCATTCATTCTGTTGTTGATTTCCTTACTATCCAAAGATTAAGTTCTTATAACGCATGCTTTCTTAATTTTCTCTACATGCGTCACTCTTATCTCATTTCTATGTTTCAGTTTTATGCTATGCTTTTTGTAATTTATTCTTTCAATTGCGTGCGGAACTTCGTGGTGGTTTTTATATTTCTTTCTCAGTTAATGAAGAACATACACCATCTCTCCTTCTAGAAAAAACCGTATATTTAACTTTTCATCATAACAGTACTTTGATGTATACTTTTCCTGCACCTGATTCATGGCTACAATTGTTCTAAGTCGTGTCATAGTTTCCATTTAATATTCTAAACATTCGTCATACTTTCGTCCGACCACTGCTTTCTTGAAGCTTGAAGAAATTTTGGCTGGCAATATACATCCAAGTAAGATCTCTCGAATGCTATTCCCATGGCTAAGTATTTCGTTGTATTGTACGTGCACATGCACATTCCTAGATACTCATTCCAATGGCTATCTTTCTCCACGTACGCCTTCAGATATTCTATTAAGGTCTGGTGGATTTGTTCTATTGAGCCGTTACTTTGTGGGTGAAAGGCTGTAGTACCTATTTTGTCTATTATGAAAACCTTTGCAAATTTCCTCAACAATTTACTTTATTTTTAATTAAGTTTATGCCCCTTTAACTTCCCACAGATAATTCGTGGCAATCTTTTAGTACGTCGTTGTTCCACTGGTAGTACTTCTAAATTATTCAAGAATAACACCGCTAAAATTTTTGTGTTGTTAAAGACATTCTCAAACTCCTCTGTAAAGTAATCCAACTGTGCTAAGCTTAATATTACTAGATCTCGTATTATACCTACTAAACCTCACTTATTAAATAATATAAGCAGTTTTAGTGATTATTTGCATTTCTTAATACCCGACTTCAACCCTGCACTGTAAAAGGACTCTTTAACAAACAATTTCATTTCTAATACTTTTTTTGCCTTTAATAGAGTGACCCCTCTCACCTTTTTATTTTCTTGTTCAGCGCTGCCAGGTTTATACAGCCTCTCTCACGAAGCGCATCTATAGCATCTGTATTTGGTAACTTATCCATTTTCGTGCAAAAGGCCATATTTTTGAGACATCTGGAGGGAAATCCATTTATTTTCTTAAGCTTTTGAAATAGTGCTATATCACTATCCCCCTGTGGTTTCCAGGGCGGTCTTTGTATTGGTCGCCTTGTTCTGCATGCTTTGTACCTATCCGAACCAAGGCTCCCAGATTTTCGGGAGTTCGCAGCATGCGCAGTGCGCAATCACCCTCCCCCCATAGAGCAGGCTGGAGCGGGAGAGCCCCCCTACCCAGACCTTTAACCTAAGCCCCACCGACTTCTCACAACTTAAATATGACATCTTGTCAGGTAAGAGTACAATCGACGATAGCCGCGTGGGTTAAGTCTTTAGCCCCAGCCAAACTTTCCAGCTTTCGAATCTCTGATAATTTTTTTTTTTTTTTATCTGCACAATTTTTATATGTTAGGTTTTTGTATTTAAAAAATATTTTGTTGGTTTGTTGCCTTATGTACGCTTTTTTTTTTTAGTGCACGTTGTACATAAAGTGTCATGACACGTTTATGTGATTATGTAAGCTCATGTATAACGTTTCAATACTAAGACATAATTTTTTTAAATACTATGTACAAGACAAGGTAAGTAAAATTATAAAACAAAATATTCGTCACTTATTAAGAAAATGAAAACATTAATATTTAGTGAGTTAAGCGTCGAGTAATCATAATTCAAGTATTATTTAGTATTTAAAAATTATCAAACGACATGTCTTGATCACTGTTAATGTAATTCACTATTACATTATTATGGTTGGTAAGCAACACTGTTCAATACATTAATCTGTCCCGAATTGCACGAACTTTTTTTTTATTAGTGTATCATTAATAACTTACTTCGCTACAAGTATTTATTCTTGGAAATACGTCTCGTCGAAAAATATGGATTGCCATAAAAGCTCGTACTGCAATTTCTCAATATTTTTCCATATGTTTCCTAAAAACACTCGACAAAAAATAGTAAAAAAGTTCATGCTAATTTTAGATAGTATAATTAATTAAATCTATGAATTTTTAGTTGTTAAATAAATAAATAACTTTTTTCTCGCTCAAAGTATGTTAATTACAGCACGCTCTCTCTGTAGTTTCTCCGGGCTTTTTTTAACTTCGAACGTGAATGTAAATAAATTACAGCGCGCGTAATGTGGCCACAGCAAATGTGTCGGTCTCAAACCCGGAGAAACTACAGAGAGAGCGAGCTGTAATAAATATACTTTGAGCGAGAAAAAAGTCGTTTATTTATTGAACAACTGAAAATTCATAGATTTTATCAATTATACTATCTGAAATCAGCATGAATTTTTTTACTATTTTTTGTCGAGTGTTTTTAGGGAACATGTAGAAAAATATTGAGAAATTGCAGTATAAGCTTTAATGGCAATCCATATTTTTCGACGAGACGTATTTCCAAGAATAAATACTTGTAGCGAAGTAAGTTATTAATGATACACCAATAAAAAAAAAGTTCGTGCAATTCGGGACAGATTAATGTATTAAACAGTGTTGCTTATGACCATAATAATTTAATAGTGAATTACATTAACAATGATCATGACGTGTCGTTTGATAATTTTTAAGTACTAAATAATACTTTAATTATCATTACTCGACGCTTAACTCACTAAATATTAATGTTTTGATTTCCTTAATAAGTGACGAATATTTTGTTTTATAATTTTACTTACCTTGTCTTGTACATAGTATTTTTTTAAATTATTTCTTAATATTGAAACGTTATACATGAGCTTACATAACTACATAGACGTGTCATGACACTTTATGTATAACGTACATTAAAAAAAAAAAATGCGTAAAAAAGGCAACAAACCAACAAAAAATTTTTTTAATACAAAAACCTAACATATAAAAAATGTGCAGATAGAAAAAAAAAAAAATTATCAGAGATTCGAAAGCTGGCAAGTTTGGCTGGGGCAAAAGACTTAGCCCGCGCGGCTATCGTCCATTGTACTCTTACTTGACAAGATGTCATATTTAAGTTGTGAGAAGTGAGCGGAGCTTAGGTTAAAGCTCTGGGTAGGGGGCTCTCCCGCTCCAGCTTGCTCTATGGAGAGAGGGTGATTGCGCACTGCGCATGCGGCGAACTCCCGAAAATCTGGGAGCCTTGATCCGAACCAGATATAGTTACACTATCTTTATCCCAATCGGTACTCTCAGCACTACTACTCCCTCCCTATGTTAATATGAATCCCTCTGGAACTTGCTTATCTTTTTATCCAAAATCCCGTTCCTTACTCGTTTCGTGATCGGTCTTGTTCCTTTTAGTGCCTTCTTCTTAAGCTTACCTTATATTTTCTGCCTTATATTTAAAACTTTGTTCTCTTTTTTTTTCCCTCAAGTTTGCTCTTATTGCGTCCCAAACAGCCCCACACTCTTTACAACTTTCATCTTTATACAACTTATTAACCTGTTGATAGCGTTTTCGGCATTCATCACAGATTATCTGATAATGCTCAGGCTCATATAAAACGTGTCCAACCTTCTGTCTTCCATTTGCGTGTTATGTTGACGTATTGGTGGCCCATTTTTATTATATATATAAATTCCTGGGAAAATACAAAAATGCTCTCTCCTTCTTCTGACTCGTAGTCTCCTCTTCAAATTTTCATAGTGTTCTCTGGATCTCCACAGTCTTTAATGTGCCTTAAATGCAACGGAATCTCTGGATCATATTTTCTATCTGATCCATGCTTTTGTTCATTGAGCATTTCGTTTATCATTGGTAACTCATTTTTTCCTAATTTCCCTAATCCTAAACACCCAGTGCAAAATAAGTTTTGTCATAAATCAAAGATAGTCCATCTTCTTTATTATCCTACGAAAGGTAAGCTCCTTCACTGGTGCTCTCATCATCACTCTTCTCTTCCTCGCTCTTTTTCTCTGCCTTTTTATCTTCTCTATTCGCTTTTTCTTCTCGTTCTTCGTTTCAGTCACTGTTTTGGTTTATGTCTTTATGTCTTTTGGGCCTTTTTTCTTTAAGTATCCTGCTTCTATTTTTTTCACAATCGTTTAATCTGTCGGAGTATTACTACTTCTTGAGCGTCAGTCTTTGCTGTCCCCTCTGTATTTTCTATACTTAGGCCCGTTCCAATGTACTTTATTTACCTTAAATTATTTTTGTTTCTCTCCTGATCGCTCTTTCCAATCAATTACTATCGTTTCTTCCTCTAGTATGTTTATTTTTGGGTCGATGCAAAACTCTGGTCTAATTCTATTAAGTGTGTCAAGCTGCCTTTGTCTCTTCTTTCTTTGCTTACGTCTTGCTTGCTGGTCTATGACTACGTCAAGTGTGATTGTCTTTTATATTCCTTTTACTCATTCTTTCTTTTTTTTTATGTGTCCCGATTTTCCATGTTGTTTCCCCTATTTTAAGATTTTCTCTCTAGTCCATTGCTGCATGCTAACTTTTCCCCCAATTAATTTTTCTCTTGGCATTTTTATTATTCACTGTTTCATCTTATAAATCTGAATTAGATTCTATTACCTCATTTTTTAGTCTACTATCAATTCATAGTTTTCATTTTACCCTAGTCTTAAATACACGTGCCGATGGGCCATCAATCATTACTCCTCCTTCCTTTTTTTGTTTTTACAAATGCAATTTTTTTTTACCGGTGCCGTCCCCCATGTTGCTTGATATTTTTACTTTTATCGATCTGTCGTACTTCCTGAAAATTCACGCTTTCTGCATATATTTTACTTTTATTATAAGTGCCAGGAAAGCTCCCAAAATACACGTTTTTTCCAACATTTGAAGATGGCTCCAATCCAAGTTGTATAATTTTTATATTCTTCCTTCACCCTTGCATACATATCCTGTCTGGATCTCACTGCTATCTCGAAGTACTCTGCATTTTTCAATGGTATTTCTTAATTACCTAAGCTCAATTCATTTTTTCTTGCATGAATTTCACCATAATGCTTTTTAAACATGTCCCATCCAAGGATTCCGTCTACTTCAGTCGAAAAATCCTGCCACACCATATGAAATGTGCATCTACTGTGCCCTTTGTCTCATGTCCCCCGTGAGTTACCCCAGTTATATAAAATTTTTTATTTTCACCTGCTAACCTATTTTCTTTTAAATAATCCTCTTTTACCCGCGAAATTTCAGCCCTTGTATCTATGTAGAAGGTTGATCTTTCCTGTCGAAAATCAGCGCTTTTTAGGACTACTGTTGGTGGTTTGTGTCCTACAGTCGTGTAATTTATTAGCACCGTATGAAGATCCTTAATTTTTTTTCTGTAAATCTCTCCTTTTCCTAACTGTCTTTCTTTATGGTTTTTACATTTTTTATTAACCTGCTTACGCTCTTTATTTTGCTATTTATTTGCTTCTCCACACCTCTGATTGTATGAATTTTCTCTCTTCCACTTATATTTTCTAGTTCTCTTCAATATTATATTTAATAACTAAATCTTGCTTCTTTTTGTTAATCCTGGCCAGTCTTTTCTGATGCTCTATGTTAAAGGAGTATTTCAAGCATCGTTCTAAAAATTGGGCCCCTGTGCATAAGACAACCTACCCTGCCCTAAATCAGCTGCACTTCTCTCTTGTACTCTTTCTGTACTTTGCAGCTCATAACGCTGATAATTTTTCTAATTATAATTACCATAGTTGTTACTTCTGTTGTTATCTCTTTGTAAGCAATTTCTGGTATTGAGCTCGTTGGAACTATTATTAATTTTTGTTTAACAAGAATTTCTTTCAAGGTATCCACCGTGTCTGCCGTCGTTATGATAATTTTTTAGATAGTTTGTTCCACGACCCTAATTATTGTATCCATAACCTTCAGGCCTGTTTTGACTCTGATTTTTATTCATGCAGCCTCTATTATATTATGTTCTTTCCCTATCTTCTAATCCATTTTGATTGTGGTAAACGTTAAGACTTTCTAGTCTTGCTACAACCTTTCTCTACTAGTTGTTCATTTTCTATATTGTACCACAATGAACGGCTTTTTTCCACTACATGTCCATTTCTGCCGCAGTAGCTGCACCCTCTGGGCTCACTTCCCCTAATTGAATTTATATCTGCATTTGACCGAGTTTGCTTTATGCTCATCATATCCTTAAATTTTAATACTGACATAATGGCTTTGGTTAGTGCCACTGGCTTGTATTGCCACACTCTACGGTTATACGAAGGCTTAAATCCTAAAATATTCCGGATGATTACCTCTTATTAAATATTTCTTTTTAATTCTCTCCAAAATAGATCAAATTTCTGGGTCTACATTTTGCAGTCCCATTACTCTATTAAATAAATTTTTGTACCCTATCTAAGTCCTACTCTACCATATCGCCATCCCTTTGTTACTCTGTTCGAATTTTGGTCACAGCATTTCTGCATTATTAAATGCGCTATACCGTTCTGTTATTTTTTCCAAAAACTATTATATTGACTCGTACTGAGTTGTCCTGTCGCTTAAACACGCTGTTGCTTGACTTTTTAGTCTGCTGGACAGTGTTGCGAAAAAATAGAGTACGTCTCTTTCGTCCGTCTGTCGGCCTATTGCCCTAGCCACCCTAGAAAATGCTGTTAGGCTTAACAGGTCTCCTGTAAATATTGGAATCGTAAGTCTTATCTCACTTGATTCTTTGATGGTATAATTTATTTTCCTGCCCCACTCCCTTTGATACTGCATGATTTTATTTTCGTGAGGTTCCTGCTTCTGTGGCGTTCTGTATCTGTTTTTATTCACCGGCATTATGCTGCCTAAAGGTTTTCTTACATCTTCGCGGCGTGTTGATCAGCGTTGTTGAATTGGTGCACTTGAATCACCCATTTTTCACTCTTCCCTTGTCTAATTTCTTTTAAGGTCCACAAGTCCTCATAGTGACCTAGCTTCTCCTTTATCTCTGCAGCGCAATTCCTTTTCACTTTTTTCCCCTTTCTTTTCTGCATAGCAACATGGCTCTTCTGTGTCCCTTACTTTAACACTCTAAAACTGCCTCTCTGTGGTTTCAGCAGCATACCCCCACCCCCACCGTCTGAGTCACTAACCTTCCGGTCCACTGCCGCAACTGTGCCGTCTAATATCTTTTTTTCATTTATTTTGCCCCTCAACACAGCTGTTTTCATACCATTCACGATCCTCCCTATCTAATCTCTTGTCTTTTTCATTGATTTTCCCGTTTCTTTTATCACCTCAGGATCATGACAAAACTTCATCCACATTTTGTCATCCGCTATGATTTTCAAGTTTTCCTCCTCTATTAAGCTACCTTCTTCACAAAGGTTCCTTTCGCCTTGCATTTTTAATGTTTATTCCGTCTACATGGATAAGTATTTCTTTTTTTGTATGTCTGCATATATATACTAGTGGTGCTTCGCCCCTGCATGCTTCGTGTGCTAACCTCCCACAAACAGATTGTAACTTTGAGTTGAAAACTTTTTCAGAAAGTTTTTTTTTGGCTTCTGGTTATCTTGCTAACCATTACTGTATTACTTTTCAATCAATTTTCAACCCGACAACAGAAGTTATAGAGCTTATAAAAATAAAACTTTTTTTTCAATAAGTTCTTTTCTGAAGAGCCGTCTCAATGATTTAATCGACAAAAATTGTTTCAAAATAGCCAAAAATCGTTAAATACCGTCCAATTTTTTAACACCATATTTTGAGACAAAACGTTTAATGAGAAAATTGAAGATTTTCTATAAATACACTAATTCGTATTGACCAATTTTAACTATAATGTTGTTATAAAGACACTTTATAGTAACAAATGTTTTGAAATGGCTGAAAAAGCGCTTGTTACTTTAAATCCAAAGTTAGCATATTAATACTAATATTTAGTTAAATATTCTAAAGGAATAATACTACAATTTAATTCTGTTATTCAAATAACACTTTTTCCTCCGGCACCTTGTAGATTGTTCGTGCCTTACATGCAAGACATAATGTTTTGCATAATTTTAGCCGCTTGTTTATGTGCATCAACTTCGCATCTTTTGATGAGTCATTTCGCCAAAATTCACTACCACATGTTGAACATATTTTAAAATTTTTAAGATAAATTACTGTAATCATACAATATTTATCATTTCCATACCATCTATGACACAAACAGATCAACTTTATAGATACAAGAAATGTTAAAAAACTTAAGAAAAAATAAATTTACAGTTTATTAACTATGTTACTTATGTCGAGAATTAGATTTACGCTATTCCTAATTACAAAGTTTGTAGTGTATTGCTTTCTTAAAATTGTTATCATATGAATTTGTAAAAATTTGTAATAACATGTCTTATATGATGTTCGTGGAAACTTCATTTAATGTAAAATTTTGTAGATTTGGATAAAATGTGTTATGTAAAGTTCACCAAACACAATATTGGATAACATAAGTATATAATATTGGAAGATACTTTACCACTATATATAAACTATCTTATTTCATCGATCCTATAGTCCTTCCACTATTTTTTCTCCTAAGAGGTTTAGAACACAGAACTGGTTACTTCAAAAATTACTTAAATAAAAGCGAAAAACTAAATATGTTACGAAATTATTTATATAGACAGTCTTACAGACCAAATAAAATAAATTTTAATCCATTACTATGTGAGGGACGGTTCCACAAATTTTAATTTATTTTTTTACATAATGTTTAAACATAACCGTTTACACTATTTAAGATATATACAAGAAAATTTAAGAATAGAATGTTATCAAGGTTAATTTGACATAATTATTAATTACTTATCCAATATTTATAAAAATTTCGAGACAAAGGAAAAAGTTGGATATCTTGTAAATTATATACTTTTATCAACGTATGTTAGAAGTCCAAGATACATGCAAAAACGTTTTCAAGATGCAATGTCTATAATGAGAAAATCTGATGGACCAGATTAATGAATAACAGCAACATGTTACCCATAATGGAAAAAATGAAGTTAGTTTTATCAAATTTCCCTAAAAATACGAGACCAAATGGTTTTTGTAATATAACTATTAGGCTATTTTAGTTGAAATTGATGTCCGTTTTAGATGACATTATTAAATTAAAATAATATATTCGGTAAAGTATTTGGTCTATACTATACGTCTATACCATCGATTCCAAAAACGTGGTCTACCTCGTGCACACACTTGAATAACTTTGCATCCTAACAAAAAAATTATTACACCTAAAGAAATGAATGCAATTATTTCAGCTGAAATTTCTTCTTATAATACAAAACTTACATAATTAGTGATGTAACATATGCTTCATAGACTTTATATAAGACAAAATACTTGTATGGTCGATAATTAATGTAAGAACGATTTTCCAAAATCTTTTACAAACGTAACTGTATATCAATAGGTACGTAACTCAATAGGTGTCAAACATAAACATTGTAAATAAGTAAATGAAAGTATGATGGTTATATATGGTAATTATAACGTAACAAGTCTATTTGTCTTAACCATCATAATAACAGCAATATAATAACATAATAAGATATGTATGCAAAGCATGGCATATAAGTATTCCATTACAGGACAAAAGGAGTGAGATGAATAGCTGGCACTTGAATGTGTATTAATGGAAGACACCAATGTTTTAAGATACAGTTGCTATATATATTCTCAAACAGTTCAATACAATTTTTACATAAAGTATTACACTGCCTAACTATTCGACCTTGCCTAATCCAATACAGCATTAGCCCGAGATGAGATATAAGGAAGAAGGCCTACCTTTTCAGCGCTGCAGACGTGCTAACTGTCGCACTAGATGTGGGCCAGGAGATCCGATGGGCAGGTGTCGGTACTTGGACACGATAATCCTTGGTAGCTGGCAGGTGTTGGCACTTAGACAGAATAGTCTTTGGCAGCGTGTGTGTGTAGGTTTTTGCAACAGCCCAGGTCGTCAGCAGGTAGTCGTTGCTGCGTCTCCTACTGTCGTTCGGTGCTATTCAACGTTAAAATTTTCTTCACATGCGTGCCCGAAAAATTGCACGCTAACAATGTATATTGGTGCCTCCGAAACAACACGTCACGACGGTAAGCAGACAAGAGCGGGAGTGCTCCTCCTGCTGAACAGTGGGAAAAAAGCACTTTGTTTAATAAAATACAATACAAAGTGGTACACACGTGGATTCCCCTTCGTTTAAATTACAAAAGAATCTCTTGTATTTCAGAACTTAAAATAGCAGATACAAATACTCACACACCTACATGTGTCTACATATAAATATATATATATGACGTTCTTTGTCAAACGGAACAAAGATCTGCCCAAAATTCTATTGGTCATAAATAATTTTTTATGGGCGCAAACTGTAGCTTAGTTAGTAGGCTTTTTGTTGCCATCTGGCTATTTTCCACAGTTCAAAATGGTGGACCAATATGGTGGCTGCAGTTAGTCAAAATCACTCAGAAGGAACAGTTTTACCTCATTTAAAATAGTTTTGGACTTTTAATAATTTACATTAAAGCCTAATACTATGTATTTTTCATTGCTGATCACAAATCAACGCTTATTTTTGATCGAGCACATAACTAATCCTTTCTGACCTCAAAAAACTTCAAAAAAAATGTAGTGAAAAATTCGAAAAATTTATTTTTGTCAACAATTATTAAGAAAAAATCTATTTCACCTTTTTTTTCTAATTTTTTCGAATTATCGTATTCTTTTTTNTAAAAAAGGCACAAAGTCAGAGCTCTCTCTCTCGCACCCCATTTTTTAAATACCAACTACTTAGTATTTACTTGAGAAGGTTATTGTATTGAGTAATTAGATCCATTAAATCATTCAAACCGTCTAATTATACCTTTTTGGGTCTGTGTCTCGTTTGTACCCACTATCGTGCTTCCTCCTCTGTTAAGATTATGTACTTTTGTAGTTTACTTATCCTCAAAGCTATCCCAAAATAGTATTTGAATCACATTTAGTACTTTTTTAACAAATTTCATTGCGCTGTATTGCATTCTGCAGCTCCTCGTGACTGCCTGTTAGTATATTTACTGGAGTTGCTGTACTCTTGATGACTCTTATTTTAACGAACATGATTCTTGCTAATTACTTGAAGTATAATTTAAATGTAGTGTTATAAGGAGCCTATTAGGGTGATCGGCTTTAAACAGCGAAAGGGGGTCGGGGTCGGCGAGAACTCTCTCCGAAGAAGTCGAACTGGCTGTAGAGAATATAATTAACGGTGAGAACATTGGATTTAAGGCTCTATAGGCGTGGTGAGGTAGTACTTCTGCTGAAATCCGGTGACATCGCTGGAGCTGGTGCCGCTAGTGGATAGTTGGACAGTAACCCGCAGCAGTCAAGAAGAGCCCGTTGCCAGTATATTTGTTAGATTATTACAACACGTGGACAACAATGCCCCGTAATGCAGACAAGGATGGTGAGAGTGGGGGAAGTAATAGTCGATGTAAAGTTTTTGCGTGGTGTTATACATTAGTATTTATTGCAATTTACTATCGCTCAAGCCACTGCCGTAGTGCCGGTCTCGTCAAGCGAAAACCTGGCATAGGCTTGGATCGGGTGATCTGGGAAGATGATTTCAAGAAGTCGCGCAGCCCTTCTTGTATAATATATGCTACTTTCTTACTTGCGATGTTTACCAGAAACTAGTAGTTGCCACCTAGCGAGCGGTAGGTGGTACTATCAAGCGCAAAGTTTAAAGCTGGAATTGTGTTCTTCATTTTAAAAATCAAATTTGTGTAAAACGATTGACGTAAATGGATAGTAGTTATTTTAATAATGAATAATGAATGAATTAATACCCTGGATGGTATCAGTAGTGTTAGTGATATCCTTACTCTTTTCTTAAGTTCAGCTCAGATGGCACCAAAAAAAAAAAGAACCCCCCACTAATGAAGAGCCTTGAAATTTCTATACATATAAGCATGCATCAGTATTTTTCAGAGGCTCTTTTTCCAAGCATTATCTGAGCTGAGCTTGTCAATTTGCCAGTGACGTACAGTTCACTTGCCAAACAAAAAGTTAAATTTCAATACCATGATTAGCAATAATATAAGTCGCTTTTCTTTCGGGTTTCCTCAACTTCATTAAAATACTCCATTTTCCCTTAGTCCGTGCTTACTTTAGATGAAATAGTTTTCGTACATAATCTTGATTTGTATACGATGCGCTTTGGCTCAAAATCTGCTCTACCATCTTGATGTTCATTTATACTAATAGAAATTCATTAATTAAAATGTTTGTAATTAAACTATTTTTTCTCCATCACTTTTTAATTTAAATCCTTTCTGTTAAAAAACATGCTTTTATGGGTTACCTAGAATTTGTTTCTTGCGCTGTAGTTTTTTTAATTTTGCGTACTAGTGACGCAACGTTTTAGCTTGTCTTTTTTTAAATCGTCCGCCAGCAAACATAATTTTTTTAACTACTGTTTTTGTCTATGATAATAGTTGTGACTAATACCTTTATTGTTGTTATCTCTGAAACTACTTTTATCCTCATGGTTGTTGTAACTATGATTCTTATTTAACTTGTTACTTCAACTGGAACTATCAATGAAGTGAAGCACCGATTTGTAATGTTTAAATTTCTTTAATTATAGTGCGATAAATTGTTGTCTTATTTTCTGGGGCAGATATTTTTTGCCTCCGGCTATCTTCCTTGTTTACTATGAATCTAGTTACTGAGAATAAGCACACTTCCAACATCACTGACAATGACCCTTTTGCAGGATCTTTAGTGTTATCGGGGTAGTTTAGTTCCCCTTTTTTTTGTATCCTCCAGTATTTTTGTTTGTCTTGATTAAAAGTGCCTGCTTTATTCTTAGCAGTAAAAGCAACACTTGTCATAACATGCTCCGTCCAAATCAGTCGTATAAACGTTTTCAAAGGTACTGTTAACTAAATTATTAGTCTTAAACTAGCTGCAGTTCACAATGTAAATCTGAAGGAGTTTCAGGAGTAATAATAATAAGCAGATATCACAATGATATTAAATTTTCTAGATAGTAAAGATTACGTAGAACTAAAATAAATGTTATCAATATTTGTTACAAGTTATTTTTAAAACAGTTATAAAAATAACAATCATGTGATTAACATAGGTTCTTATTTACATGGACAAAAATTTTTTTCTAATGCTAAAATATTGAAAAAAAACTTTACCTAATAATTAATTATTGTTAAAAAATTCTGTAAGCAAAACTTTTAGGTATGTTACAGTGCATTTTAAACAATGCCAACGTCAAACGTACGTCTAATATTGAGTTTGTTAGGTGCAAGATGGTGTGCGGTAATGGAGGCCAAGCTGTGCAGGCAGGGGAGACTCACCTTCCTTGCCCCTATGAATGATATTTCTAAAACTCCTTAATAGTGCTCGTAGATTGCTTTGCTGTCTTTTTATTCGCGTTGCTTTTTATTGCTATTTTTCTTTTCTTAGTAAGTATAGGTATGCATCATACCTCAATATAAGTTTATTACGCAACTCTTAAGCTCAACTGCAATACTCTATGAATAATTACCTGTCCTCTTTTATTAATATTTTTAATCAGACTAATTCAAAGTCAGCCAAAATAATTTTTTGCATTTAAAAATATCTAGAGACGAAAATTTTGAACTGGTTTAAGTTTTCCTCTGTTAATTTGGAAAATTAAAAAAAAGTGCTATAAAGTTAAAAAAAATATTATTTCTTTGTTTTTTTGTTTTATAATTTTCACTAAAGATTTCACATCATTACTCCAATGAAATAAGTTGTAGGTATTGAAAGGAAAGATATTGGCTCCGTGATAAGCGTTCTTGTTACTAATACAACGCCGTTCTAGGGGTCGTGGGTTCGATTCCCGGTGACTGATGATATTTTTTTAAAACTGTCTTCACCGAGAGAAGTTCCTATGAAACCCCGGCTGTTTCGGGGCCGTTTTTTCCGTCGAACTTTCCTTCAGAGTGATTCCAGAAATTTTTCTTTGCCCCATAGGTCTTCGGGCCTAAGTTGATGTGAAACAGTGTTAGGTCTATAGGTAGAGATTAGTGGATCTGATGCCAGGTGCCAGGTAGGGATCGCTGGTCTTACCGGTAAAGGGTTGTCCCTAAAAAGTGGGGCTTCTCTGGGGATACTTATTAGTCAGGATCCGATGCTTCGACAGAGAGCTTCAACAACTAGGAGTGGACGTCCTGAAATTCAAAGTCTTCTGCGGGTAAAGGCTACATAGTGGTGAGTGGACCCGATGCACCATTGATACAGAGTGTCAGCTTAACTGGCAAGGATTTCTACCGAAGATACTTACACTGTACCTATAGTACGATATTAATTAAAGGTATGGTAAATAGGTGTGGCAATACATTCCCGCACGTAGGTGGTAAGTGGATAGCCTTGATGACTAGGTCAATAGGCTATCGTGGTTTACTGAATAAGAACTGAAAAATTTTAAACTTTCATTGATCATTTGAAATCAAAGAAACTGGAAAAACGCTATTTTTTTATGAATTTCTCCAATGGATTAGTTTAAAACACAAGAACCCCAAAAACTCGCAAGTCTGACTGAATATTAATTTTGTAGCGAAGAATAAGTAATTTTTTTCGCATTCCAAATATTCATACTTTTTGCCAAAATGATTTTATTCTATAAAACGGCATTTGCAGTAAAGTAACTTTTTTTGAAATATCGCAGCAGAAAATGTGTGGGCTTATTTTATTCTTGAGGCTTGTACTTCCAATCACTTATTTACGTTAGATTGATTTAAGCAACTTTGGGCAACATTTTAAGGAGGATTGGGAGTATCATTCAGAGAGGTGAGGAATGGAGTGTCGCTCCTGCACGCGCAGATATTCTCTCTTAACGGCGCACTCTACAAACTTTTAACTGTATGACTGTAATTGATTATATTTCTAAAAAAAGCCTGGTGAGTCGTGATTTTTTTTTGTTGAGCGTCGTCTTTTTGTACTAAAGTATCTATAAAAAAGTTTTTATGTAATCTAACACATTTATAAAGTTATTTTTTTCAAACTTAGAATAATTTCTCTCAAAACTTTTGTACACACAACATCATGAGGCATCTTCGATTGAGATGTAGTATTTTTTGGACTGAAGAAATTGTGTGCTAATTTATATAGAGCAAAGCCAAATAAAGCAAAATTTTTAATTTTTGGGGGTCATACTCTCTCCGCCATTTTCAAATTGAATATACAAACGAATAATTCTTAATCAGAGATCTAAAAAGCCCCTAGAAACTCATTTTCGCAAAAATATTTTTCGTTTGATCTGTTTCTTCTGTATTTCCCGATTTTTTGAGGTGATGATTTTGACTTTTGAGGAAAAATGGCAGTGACACACTAAAGCTTGTTACATAAAAAAAGGAATAAGTTCTTAATCAGTGACGATAAAGATCGTTTGTAGTAATTTATACGAAAAAACTCAAGATAAATCAGAATTTCTAGTTTTTTGGCCACCGATTTGTATCCGCCACTTCAAAATTGTATAAACAAACAACAAATTTATGATCAGAGTCCTTAAAAACCCCTAAAAACTAATTTTCACAGAAATTTTTTGTTTTTACTCTTTTTATTCTGTATTTCCCGATTTTTTAAGGTTAAGATTTGGACTCTTTAAAAAAATTGGCAGTGACACTCTGAAGCTTGACATCTAAGGAGTTTATATAAACAAATGGAAGAATTACGTCGAAAATTGTGGTGTCGGCAGATTTTTGAACAAAAAAAGTGCTTTTTTTCCCACTGTGTGCCGGCCCGCCGATTGGTGCTGCCTTGGTGCTGTAGCTACCTGCATGTGTTGGTACACACATACACACCACTTTTTCGCACGGTTGATAGTTGGCCGTGCTCCTCATAGTAGGGATAGGTTCAGGTTTTTAATAATTGTATTTTTTCTTAACGTGCGTATACGTATAAACCATTCTCACACTAAGTGTAAATATTTCATTTTCTTACTTGTTAGAGTGATATCCACGTATATATATTTTTTTACGGTTGTTTTCGAATATCCAACATATAATGGAGTATTTGTGGTAATTTAAAAAATACGTGTGTGCTTCTATAACAATAATTCACTTGAGAGAAATGGTGAGACAGTTTTAGTAGAATAAACTCAATAAAAAAAGAGGGGTTTTTTGAAAAAAAATTGTTGTTTCGTTGCAATTTTTTCCAGCCCAATAAAATTAATCTTTTGTCGTTAACATACGAATGCCTTTCTGGAGCTGCAAATTCTATCATCAACAGCACGTTTAAATTCGTTCTTATTCCATGGGCTGTGGCATGGAAGTGCTTCTCTACCGGAATGTTATAATCATTTTTATGATTTCAATAAAGATAAAAATCATTTTGTTTTTTAAGTATTGTGCCACGTCGTCACCCAGGTAAAAAATTTTTTAAGATTGTATTATTTTTTTAAATCAATAACGATATTTTAATAAACTTGTACAGTAATTGTATTATGGGACAGATTATCTGATACTGTTGCCAAACTCGTGTGCTTTTACTTATCATCTTATCGGTGATAAAATATGACAAAAATTTTGGCCTAGTTATTATTCCAATGAAATAACTGCGTTGAAATTTGAACCAAAAACACAATTCTGTGTAAGCAGCATAATTGTTTTGCCCTTATCATTCGACACTGCAACTTATTTTTTACTTGCTCTAACACTACAATATCTGCTTTACGATATTTATCTTCGTGACGTTCTCCCTCATTTTAAAATTTTTAAGCCACGATTTTGCACTTTCAGCCCATCAAAGCCTCATCTAGAATAAACAAAAATTTTTTTTTTAATGATTCCGAAAATTTCACCAACCCTTTATTAACGTGATAATTTACTTTGTAGTCGATGGTCTGAAGCATTTTTTAAATTCCCCTATAGAATTTTTTCAAAACTATAGAAAAAATAATTTTGTCTAAATCAGAAGTCAGGATCCCTTATTTATTTAACTATTCATGAACAAATGCCAATTCTTTTTTAGTTTTTTGCGTACATCTCCGCTTTTAGAAGCTTTTAGAGATAATTTACGACTGTAAATATCTTTGTTATCAGTTTTCATCATTTTGTTTCGGTAAAAACGTTGCTTTTAATGTTAATAATAACAACAACCAAAAAAATTGATTTTTATAAATTTTGGCGTTTTCTTATAAAAAACTTTATTTTGCAATTTCAACAGTTGCATGTATTTCAATTAATTTTACATATTTTTTTTCCAACAAACGGCATTGTGTTTGTCATAAGAATAACACCAATCAAATAAAAACAACGCTCTAGCTTAGTCTACAGCCGAGATATAAGGAATTGAGATTTTGTACAATAATGGATTAACAATCTTTTTTTTTGTAGATTTTACAGCCATTTCTAAAAACTGTGCCCCATAGGCTCTGCGATGCTCTGTTACTATGCATATATATGCTATTGTAATAAGCATAGTTAAAAACCGTCCCAGATTTATTTGTGACATCAATTACTTACATAGCAATCGGAGAGCAGTTACAGAACCATCGGACCGCAGTTAGGATACGCACATGAGAAAGTAGATTCTCAGAGGTGCGAGCCAGGTAAGTAAAAGCTGGGTCTTAAACTCGTGAGAATGCGTGACTGAGACCCCCAAGCTACAAGAACCACACCTCAATCTACTTTGCTATTGTGGCTGTCAGAAGGACTACCAATTCAGTTTTTCACTGCGAAAAAATTTGTTTATCATCTTTATGTATATATGCATCACACTGCCAGAGCACTTTATCAATTTGATTGAAAAAGAAGATAAAAAAGTTTAAAATTGTCGCATTGTAACAGCCGATAGTAGTTATGTGCTCCCATCTTTACCCCTCTCTTGCGACTAGGTGGCATGGGGCAAAACATAGGGCTGCGGCTGGCATTTAAGTTTGAGTATGTTGTTGTATATAATTATACAGTTACAAACATAGGATATTGTTTTAAACGTATTTGTTATCAAGTTTTTTAAGTATTTTATCCTTGAGTAATGTTTTTTTTCTTGACCTAGACTGTTTTGATTGTATTACGGAAAAAACAATTTATACACTAAAAATTAAGATTCTTATTTTTCTAATGCAGTGGGTTATTCTTAGCAATTTCTTTTTGTAAAAATGGAAAAAATAGATTTATAACAGATTTTTGAAGCGAAGCTTCTTAAGTGGGGCCCTCGCTAGAGGAAAGTAGGGGAAAGTGTCAAACTTCTTCTTGTCCCCTTTGTTTTCCAAATTTCTTCATAAAAAACCTCAATAAAGCTTCGTTTCTTCCACGGGTCTCGTGACCCATAGTTTTTTTTTTTTTTACTTTAAAACTTCAGAATTTCAACTTTTACTCTATATTCTCTATTTAGTTAACGATACAATATTGCCATAATAGTTATGAATTTTGCTGTTCTTAATTAGTATTACTTAAATTTTTTTCAGTATTGTATACGTTAATGGTAATAAATATTATTTTAGTAAATGATTTTTTCCTACAACATAAATGATGTACTTATGTAGAGGATATGCAACTTATTTGCATTCTGAAAATTGTTAAAATAAGTGTAAGGGAACCTTACGTAAGAGATTTTCTACTTTGCTGAGAACACAGTTTGTGGAAAACTTTTATGTTCTCAGATATAACATTCATATATTTTTTTAGTCAGCTCTGTTTTTTGTTTTGCTATTCGTTTTTTGGGGCAGATACAGAAATTCCAACACACTAGTACGTTAACTACGCAACTTTTTTGTTGTTGTTTTAGTAATACTTGTTATTCATATTTGTCTAATCGTTTTTTCCTTGATTTTAGGGGGGGCCTAGCTAAGTATAGTTAGGCATAATACATTGCTAGCTAAGCCCTTCTCCCAATAGCCAATGTACGATTTCCGATGGGGACATAAACACGTTTGTCTAACTATGAGGTTCTATTCTATAGCACTTGATTTAATGAGTAACCTTAGTAAGACAGCAGCTAACAAACATGTGATGATAAAATAGGTTTATCGTATATTTTGACTCACCTTTTTTTGTACATTATATTGAGGAGATTGACTACCTTAAGCAACTGACTGTCAGTGTTTAAGTAGTATTTGTGCAGAGCTTAAAAAATGTGTAAAAAAATTTATGCAAAGTTTCAACAACTCTAAGTGCTTATGAAATAAGGAATTGTTGGAACAAATATTGTGAATTTTACATGCATTCTTATCAAAGATAGTCAAAAGCGACTCTTATGTCAGTCTCAAATTAACATCTGTCTCTTTATCATGTAAAACAATCACATCGATTAGGTTTTTTTAAAAATAGTTATTAATAAATAATCTAGAGTGCAAGTAAAATTCACTATTAATACGAGACATGCGCTCGCATTTCTAACCTTAAAAAAGGCACAAAGTCAGAGCTCTCTCTCTCGCACCCCATTTTTTAAATACCAACTACTTAGTATTTACTTGAGAAGGTTATTGTATTGAGTAATTAGATCCATTAAATCATTCAAACCGTCTAATTATACCTTTTTGGGTCTGTGTCTCGTTTGTACCCACTATCGTGCTTCCTCCTCTGTTAAGATTATGTACTTTTGTAGTTTACTTATCCTCAAAGCTATCCCAAAATAGTATTTGAATCACATTTAGTACTTTTTTAACAAATTTCATTGCGCTGTATTGCATTCTGCAGCTCCTCGTGACTGCCTGTTAGTATATTTACTGGAGTTGCTGTACTCTTGATGACTCTTATTTTAACGAACATGATTCTTGCTAATTACTTGAAGTATAATTTAAATGTAGTGTTATAAGGAGCCTATTAGGGTGATCGGCTTTAAACAGCGAAAGGGGGTCGGGGTCGGCGAGAACTCTCTCCGAAGAAGTCGAACTGGCTGTAGAGAATATAATTAACGGTGAGAACATTGGATTTAAGGCTCTATAGGCGTGGTGAGGTAGTACTTCTGCTGAAATCCGGTGACATCGCTGGAGCTGGTGCCGCTAGTGGATAGTTGGACAGTAACCCGCAGCAGTCAAGAAGAGCCCGTTGCCAGTATATTTGTTAGATTATTACAACACGTGGACAACAATGCCCCGTAATGCAGACAAGGATGGTGAGAGTGGGGGAAGTAATAGTCGATGTAAAGTTTTTGCGTGGTGTTATACATTAGTATTTATTGCAATTTACTATCGCTCAAGCCACTGCCGTAGTGCCGGTCTCGTCAAGCGAAAACCTGGCATAGGCTTGGATCGGGTGATCTGGGAAGATGATTTCAAGAAGTCGCGCAGCCCTTCTTGTATAATATATGCTACTTTCTTACTTGCGATGTTTACCAGAAACTAGTAGTTGCCACCTAGCGAGCGGTAGGTGGTACTATCAAGCGCAAAGTTTAAAGCTGGAATTGTGTTCTTCATTTTAAAAATCAAATTTGTGTAAAACGATTGACGTAAATGGATAGTAGTTATTTTAATAATGAATAATGAATGAATTAATACCCTGGATGGTATCAGTAGTGTTAGTGATATCCTTACTCTTTTCTTAAGTTCAGCTCAGATGGCACCAAAAAAAAAAAGAACCCCCCACTAATGAAGAGCCTTGAAATTTCTATACATATAAGCATGCATCAGTATTTTTCAGAGGCTCTTTTTCCAAGCATTATCTGAGCTGAGCTTGTCAATTTGCCAGTGACGTACAGTTCACTTGCCAAACAAAAAGTTAAATTTCAATACCATGATTAGCAATAATATAAGTCGCTTTTCTTTCGGGTTTCCTCAACTTCATTAAAATACTCCATTTTCCCTTAGTCCGTGCTTACTTTAGATGAAATAGTTTTCGTACATAATCTTGATTTGTATACGATGCGCTTTGGCTCAAAATCTGCTCTACCATCTTGATGTTCATTTATACTAATAGAAATTCATTAATTAAAATGTTTGTAATTAAACTATTTTTTCTCCATCACTTTTTAATTTAAATCCTTTCTGTTAAAAAACATGCTTTTATGGGTTACCTAGAATTTGTTTCTTGCGCTGTAGTTTTTTTAATTTTGCGTACTAGTGACGCAACGTTTTAGCTTGTCTTTTTTTAAATCGTCCGCCAGCAAACATAATTTTTTTAACTACTGTTTTTGTCTATGATAATAGTTGTGACTAATACCTTTATTGTTGTTATCTCTGAAACTACTTTTATCCTCATGGTTGTTGTAACTATGATTCTTATTTAACTTGTTACTTCAACTGGAACTATCAATGAAGTGAAGCACCGATTTGTAATGTTTAAATTTCTTTAATTATAGTGCGATAAATTGTTGTCTTATTTTCTGGGGCAGATATTTTTTGCCTCCGGCTATCTTCCTTGTTTACTATGAATCTAGTTACTGAGAATAAGCACACTTCCAACATCACTGACAATGACCCTTTTGCAGGATCTTTAGTGTTATCGGGGTAGTTTAGTTCCCCTTTTTTTTGTATCCTCCAGTATTTTTGTTTGTCTTGATTAAAAGTGCCTGCTTTATTCTTAGCAGTAAAAGCAACACTTGTCATAACATGCTCCGTCCAAATCAGTCGTATAAACGTTTTCAAAGGTACTGTTAACTAAATTATTAGTCTTAAACTAGCTGCAGTTCACAATGTAAATCTGAAGGAGTTTCAGGAGTAATAATAATAAGCAGATATCACAATGATATTAAATTTTCTAGATAGTAAAGATTACGTAGAACTAAAATAAATGTTATCAATATTTGTTACAAGTTATTTTTAAAACAGTTATAAAAATAACAATCATGTGATTAACATAGGTTCTTATTTACATGGACAAAAATTTTTTTCTAATGCTAAAATATTGAAAAAAAACTTTACCTAATAATTAATTATTGTTAAAAAATTCTGTAAGCAAAACTTTTAGGTATGTTACAGTGCATTTTAAACAATGCCAACGTCAAACGTACGTCTAATATTGAGTTTGTTAGGTGCAAGATGGTGTGCGGTAATGGAGGCCAAGCTGTGCAGGCAGGGGAGACTCACCTTCCTTGCCCCTATGAATGATATTTCTAAAACTCCTTAATAGTGCTCGTAGATTGCTTTGCTGTCTTTTTATTCGCGTTGCTTTTTATTGCTATTTTTCTTTTCTTAGTAAGTATAGGTATGCATCATACCTCAATATAAGTTTATTACGCAACTCTTAAGCTCAACTGCAATACTCTATGAATAATTACCTGTCCTCTTTTATTAATATTTTTAATCAGACTAATTCAAAGTCAGCCAAAATAATTTTTTGCATTTAAAAATATCTAGAGACGAAAATTTTGAACTGGTTTAAGTTTTCCTCTGTTAATTTGGAAAATTAAAAAAAAGTGCTATAAAGTTAAAAAAAATATTATTTCTTTGTTTTTTTGTTTTATAATTTTCACTAAAGATTTCACATCATTACTCCAATGAAATAAGTTGTAGGTATTGAAAGGAAAGATATTGGCTCCGTGATAAGCGTTCTTGTTACTAATACAACGCCGTTCTAGGGGTCGTGGGTTCGATTCCCGGTGACTGATGATATTTTTTTAAAACTGTCTTCACCGAGAGAAGTTCCTATGAAACCCCGGCTGTTTCGGGGCCGTTTTTTCCGTCGAACTTTCCTTCAGAGTGATTCCAGAAATTTTTCTTTGCCCCATAGGTCTTCGGGCCTAAGTTGATGTGAAACAGTGTTAGGTCTATAGGTAGAGATTAGTGGATCTGATGCCAGGTGCCAGGTAGGGATCGCTGGTCTTACCGGTAAAGGGTTGTCCCTAAAAAGTGGGGCTTCTCTGGGGATACTTATTAGTCAGGATCCGATGCTTCGACAGAGAGCTTCAACAACTAGGAGTGGACGTCCTGAAATTCAAAGTCTTCTGCGGGTAAAGGCTACATAGTGGTGAGTGGACCCGATGCACCATTGATACAGAGTGTCAGCTTAACTGGCAAGGATTTCTACCGAAGATACTTACACTGTACCTATAGTACGATATTAATTAAAGGTATGGTAAATAGGTGTGGCAATACATTCCCGCACGTAGGTGGTAAGTGGATAGCCTTGATGACTAGGTCAATAGGCTATCGTGGTTTACTGAATAAGAACTGAAAAATTTTAAACTTTCATTGATCATTTGAAATCAAAGAAACTGGAAAAACGCTATTTTTTTATGAATTTCTCCAATGGATTAGTTTAAAACACAAGAACCCCAAAAACTCGCAAGTCTGACTGAATATTAATTTTGTAGCGAAGAATAAGTAATTTTTTTCGCATTCCAAATATTCATACTTTTTGCCAAAATGATTTTATTCTATAAAACGGCATTTGCAGTAAAGTAACTTTTTTTGAAATATCGCAGCAGAAAATGTGTGGGCTTATTTTATTCTTGAGGCTTGTACTTCCAATCACTTATTTACGTTAGATTGATTTAAGCAACTTTGGGCAACATTTTAAGGAGGATTGGGAGTATCATTCAGAGAGGTGAGGAATGGAGTGTCGCTCCTGCACGCGCAGATATTCTCTCTTAACGGCGCACTCTACAAACTTTTAACTGTATGACTGTAATTGATTATATTTCTAAAAAAAGCCTGGTGAGTCGTGATTTTTTTTTGTTGAGCGTCGTCTTTTTGTACTAAAGTATCTATAAAAAAGTTTTTATGTAATCTAACACATTTATAATGTGCCCTAATTTTTAATTAAATGGCAACTTAACATAATTCTCTCTTTAGAGTCCGTGTTGAACTGTCAATATTGAATAATTATTTTTCTCGAAAATCTCCCCTGGTTAAAAATCTGAAAAAATTCATGTGCAGTCCCGATATGCTCAAATGTAGCACACATTTTTTTTTGCACAATTCTACATTTTGAACTTTTCTCCCAAACCTTCTTAAAAAAGCTTAGTTGCAAAATTAAATTTTGTAAAAAAATTTTGACGATAACGATTAGGAATTTTTTTTATGGGGTAGGTGAAATTTTTATCTGAATTTAAAAAAAAAGTTTGCTGTTTTACCTGCAAAAACTGTAGTCATTTTTTTGTATGAATATTTCTAACGCTTTACTTTAAAACATGAAGGATAGAAATTTGCAGTGACTATAGTTCTATATTTATATTTCCTGTGAAAAAATCTAGTATTATACTTTACTATAATACTTTATTATAACACTTTATTTATAATGTTATTGTTAACAAGTCCTGACGGTGGACATAGCTGCATTGTGGGGATTAGCAGCCAGTGCTTATAAAAATAAATTTAAGTGTTGTAAATCATGCGTGCAGGCAAAATCGTCATTGTCGCGGCTTCGCGTGAGCGTACAACAAACTATAACCAACTGATTTTTGGTAGCCCGACAAAATAAAACAAAATACCATCTAAGATTTAAAAAAAAAAGAATGTTTTGAAGTATATAAATAACTCCTGTTAGTACTAACTTTGCTTGTATGCGTGTATAGAACCGTTCACACATTCTATGTATCATTTTTATTCGATAATGTTCTTCATGGCATCAATAAAATTCAATACAATAATATTCATTATACAAATAAATTATGAGACTTTAATGGCATTGTGTCAATAGATTTTTTTTTTTGTTTTTAAGTATTAACTGTACAATTTTTCGAATATGTATTCATAACTTTTTTTAAGTAAAAAGTAGGCACCGTTGAATACATTTTTTAAAAATTAGATAACAAGAGTTTAAACGTTAAAAATCAATTTGCCTACCATTTCAAAATGCTTTTTATTGTATTTTGTGTTAGGATGACACTGAAAACATAAATGTCATACCCAATTAAGTCTATTTTAGTTATATCCATAAGTTTCACATAAGAGATTTGGTTAGAAAATTTTGGAAATGTGTAAATAACACCTGTTAAAACTTAATACGCTTGTACACGTGTATTGAGATGTTGAAGCATTCTATGACTCATTTTTCGGCACTATTAATGTATTGGAGTCTTATTTTTTTGTCTGAGAAGAAGTATAACCATTTAAAACTCATCTTTTTTTATATAAAAGAAATTTTAAACCAAGTGAGATCCCAGTACTCAGTTATGTCCCAGTAGTTGATCATTTGTCTGAATTTTCCAATAAGTAGAGGCCTATCACAGAAAAAAAAATGATTGAATTAGGACATCTAATTTACTTCAGTGACCGAGTACTGGGACGTCGACCTTAGAATGTGTTTTATGATCTGAGTTAGTCACAGTGTATGTATGTATGTACGTAATCGAGTTTTTAAATTTTAGCAGCATTTTCTGTACAGCACTCTAAGAGTAAGAAAAAGGTTTTTTGGCTCCAAGTTTTAACTCATACGTTTTTCACGATTGTGTTTGACGTCAAAGTTTTCATCACTATAAGACAACCTTTGTTGTACCCCACATTTTACTCTGTCATGCAATGTAGATGCCTGAAATAAACTTGATAGTGTTTGACATTTATGTTTTTAGAGTCATCCTAACACAAAATATAATAAAAAGTATTTTGTAACGGTGGAAAAATTTTTAAAAATATAATAGACGTTGCTTACTTTTTACTTTAAAAGATTTGTGAAAATACAAGCGGAAAAGTATACACTTCATACTTAAAAACATACAGTTTACTGTTAGTACGCCATTAGATTCTAATAATTTATTTACTTAATAAATATAATTGTATTCAATTTTATTTACACCATACAAATCATTATCAAATAAAAATGATTCATAGAATGTGTAAACGGCTCCATACACGTATAGAAGCGTAGTAAGTGCTAACAGGTGTTATTTATACACTTAAAAATATTTTTTTTCATCTTAGGTGGTATTTCGTTTTATCTAGTCATGCTACCCCAAACCAATTGGCTATAGTTTTTTGTACGATCACTGGAAGCTGAGACAATGACGATTCTGCCTGCGTGCTCGATTTAAAACGCCCGAGGTTATTTTTATAAGCACTGGCTAGTTTTCATCCCCCAATGCTGCCATGTCGTCAGGAATATTTGAAAAAATAAATTACTTTGGCTTCTGCAGATTATACATCAACGTTTTCTTAATTCAGATAAAAATTTCACCTGTCCAATAAAAAAAAGTCCCTGATCAATATCGTCAAAATTAAAAAAAAATGTAATCTTGCAACGAAGCGCTTTTTAAAAATATTTTTTACGGTTCCCACATTGCTTCAATCGATTTGCCGTAAATACGTAATTAGAAGTACAAAATTTTAAGAATAACATAATCTTTTGGTGCTTATTTGGAAGATATTTTTAATACCTCCTTATTCCATTAGAGTATTGCTGGAAAATTTTTGGTAAAAGTTATATAACCAAAAAGCAAGGAAAAATTTTTTACATCATTTATCAATTAATCAATAATGCACCACTTTTCAGCTGTTTGAAAGTTGGTAAAATAAATGTACACATTAAAAGGAAAGGACGCACCTGTAGTTAATTTTCCTGATTTCGACGCTTCTACGTTCACATTTTTTGGCCTAACAAGGTTTGTTTCACACCATTAAAAATTTGTCTAGTTAATTTTTTTAGAAAAAGAATAAACAACGAAAGTATTGACACAGTAGCTAATGAAAGTGGTTGTACAGTGTAGCTATGCGTCGTAAGTAAAACCGAGTGTACAAGGCATTGCTTTTCCCCTTTAATTGTTAGTGTTCGTTTAGAATGCAGTCTTGTTTCAAAATCACTGTAGTCTGAATTGTACAAATTTTCAATGCCAAATGATGACATGCAAGACTTGACGTCAGGAAAAAATGTATCAGATTTCTTTTATTCTAAATTATTTTTTAATGTTTTTCCGGTAGTAAATTTATATATTTTTTTATTCAGTATTCTGTGATCCTTGGTAAATTTCTACAACCAATTGTTCAAAGCTTGAAAGCTTATATCTTCATATCTAACTTCTTATTGAGCTTATAAAGCCCATCTAAGTATATTGAATTGTGAATTATTTAACCTCTTTTAATAGCAGATTTAAAATTATCTAGTGAATACTGGCAGATACATACTTTTTCTTTTTTCATACGTACCACTTTTATTAATAGTGTGAGCCTAACGTTTGAGCTGACTTTTTAAAATCACTTCTAACTTCTTTTTTTGTACTGTTCCTTTTTTTAAGATTCTTTTTTTCTTGCTTTTCCAACATTTTTCGGCTGTTTGTTTGTAATCAAAATCAACATTTTCAGTATGAACATCTTTAGAATCTTTCAAATCTTCCTGGAAGTACAACGTTCCTTCATCAAGCATATTAACTTTGTTAACATTTGTTACATCTATTAATATGTGTTTCAATTCTATTGACAACTCAATTTCTTTATAATTAGTAGTGCTGTTTAGTTTTTGTCAGGTTTAAAATTACGCTAAACAAAAGTTCAGTACATAGATAAATCCTCATTTTTAAATTTAACATTAAAATGCGAATATAAAACTATTTATAAGAGTAAACAACAGGTTCGAAAAACTATTTTTTACAAATTTCATTATCAATTGCAAGTATTGCAAATATATTGTAATAATTGCAAAATTAAAATTGAAAATTTGCATAATTGTAATTCTTGTTTAAATTAAAATAGTAATGATGGTTGAGTAATAATAATATATATTTTCTGATCTGCTGAATAAGAAAAAAAATTTAATTAAAAAAAAACATTTTTGTTGTAAGTACACCATTTGATATGTCATTATTACAACTTCTAAAAATAAAAGTTATCAAGACTATAAGGACCCTACTACAGGTAAAAAACGTGTTTAAATTTTTGTTTCATGTTCACTACAATGAGACTTTTACTTCTTACCAGTCACTTGCATCTACAATGATTAAAATGATCATATTTTATTTTGTTACTCAAAAAAAAAATTTTATGAAAATTTTTTTAAGTAACATAAAAATGCTATGGTAAATGGTTTGGAAATATAAAAAAAAAAATATTTACGTAGTTACTTAAAAAAATAGACTAAAATGAATTATTTGCAAAACTTTATAAACAACTTATGATATGTTACTATACTGTATAGTTACTAGAAAACAGAAAAAACTAAGCACTATATGAATATCTTAGTACTAAACGAAAATATTTAAAGGTCTCATTTCTCCAAAACTTTATTTGATATTAATCAGGCTATAATTTTTACTTTAGAAGTTAGAAATAAATCTAGCCTGTATACACAACGAAAGAGATATTTAGCAATATACGTATAAACTAAATAAGTGTGTAAAAATAACTTGTGAACATCGGTAAATATTGATATTTTCAATTTCATACATCAAAATATTTTAAGAAATATTAAAATATTCGTGGTCTTTCTGAAAAAAAGTAAAAATAATCTTAGTAATATTCACAGTAATGATTTGAAATGACAGTATTAAAACTAAAAAAATAGAACTCTAATATGGGGAATGAAAAATATTTATATTATATTTTTATTTATATTTAAAAAATAAACACATAGATTTTTATCATTTACATTGAATAGTTCACTTTCAGTGGCTACTTTTATGGCTTCTCTGATATCGTTATGTCGTAGAAAATTTACTAGGTGATTGTATCTGTAATAAATTTCATTATGTTTTAATGTACAATATAACACAAGAAAAAAATTTCATCATTTACATGCTACCTGTTACTTTATGGTATATTTTACTGTACTTAAGGGTGATCATTTTAAAAATACTAAAACAAGTGGACTAGAATATTCGGTAGAGTGAACGCAGATGTATTCTTTTTTTTTTTTAGTTTATCTTAGTTTTCATGTGAAAAAAAATATTAAAAATTGAGTTCTTAAGAAAAAAATAGAAAAATAAGCGTCGCAACCCCTTGAGTCGTTAACACTCCTGATATATTCTACTCATAATTAAAAATATTTTGCATTTAATTATTTTAAAAAATGTTAATAAGAAGCCGAGATATGATAAACAAAAGACATTTTGAAAGGTAATATTTATGGGTGATTTTCTCCCCTTTAAAGTAGATATCAGCACTAATGAAAAAATACATGCCTATGGTTTTTCTGATTTTTTAATAGACGTTTTAAAACCATTGAAATCGGTGAGGTCGGGTAGGAAAGGTTTCGTTGTTAGAAACAAAAGTTCCTTACAAATTTTTTGTTCTGTAGTGATTTTTATTTATAGTTTTTTATGAAAGTAATGGTTACAGTTCATTACTTTCTATCATTAACTAAAGGGCTTACTATTCTTTTAATAACTATGTCACAATGTTCATGGTCAAAAAATTATTTTTATCGGTTATGAAAGAAATTTTTCACAGTGAGATTAACGTGCCTATTAGGCCTACGCACATGGTGTCTAATCATTGAAATTCGATTACTCTCTAACTATGAAATAGTACCAATAAATTAGTATTTAGTATTGTATAAGTGTGAGGCTTTTTTGCTACTTCCTGAATTTACGGTTGTCCCTCAGCTGTTAATCTCATTTTTCCATTAATTTCCATTTCGAAGGCATTTCTTAAATCCCAACTTTCATCACAAAAATTTTGCATTTCTCTTTACTGCAGGTGCAACCTCCATATTTTTCATCCATAGCTTATTTACTATTCTATGAGGTTAAGAATTAAGGTAGTTGTTTCTTAAATCAAAAGTATCTAAAAAGGTATGAAATTGTCAGCAAAACTAATATAAACGTCGAGAAATATGTGCAAAAAATTTGAGACCGATTTACCACGTCGTTATTGAAATGTCCTCGTCAAAAAAACACTTTTTTAACATTGGAGCAATAGTGCAAACACTACATAGCTCCATTATTTTAAAAAGTGTAAATTACCGCATATCTATAAATAATGAAAAAAACTACTGAAAACTACCTTAGACAGTAAAGAAACATACATTTTTTTTAAAATTTTGTACCACATAGTTTTAAAGTAATAGTAAACAAAAAAGTGCTCTTCGTTTGATTTTGGAAGATAACCCCATTGAGTATCGCGTATGTGGCAACGTTGCATTATCACATGAATACAAGTAGACATATGTATATGTTTATGCATGTATAAGTATACGCAAAGGCATTCACATTTCACTCTGATATTTTGAATACGGGATGAAATAAGTATATTGTATATCTACATATAAGATTGACCTATATATTGGGAAACAACGACCTTAAGGGGTTTTGTGCCCAGTTCATTCCAAATAAGCTCATACAGGCTTCTTTTCTGATCATCTCCGACTTCATTTTTTAAAAACTTGGTTAAGAGAACCTTTTCTGTCACTTTCTTTCTTACTCCAAGTAGTCTGTAGAGCTGTGTTTTATTATTTTTAACAGTATTTTGGAATCAGTTAATTTTCTGGATGTTAAAGGACTATTTTTTTATAGCTTTTAATAGCTTCATTGTTTTTTATCATAAATTTTTTGTTCTTGATTTTTTTGATGTATGATTTCTACCTTGTGTTAATATCTTTATTACATGTATTTGGCAGAAAAATTTTGTTACTATTTATTTAATTTTCATTTCTATTTAATACTTTTTGATTCCTAAAGTAAACCAACAAGTTTTAAACTAACAAATTCTGAGACGTTACTCTCTTCTGGACGTGATGAGACCATTATTACTATCATATGAATGGCAACGGTAGTATTGCTGAAAGTCCAAAATAATAATGCGCTAAGTATCAAGTTGTTATCTTCACTGCTACTTATTTGATTTCATACTAATATTAAGGAGATAGCAGAAGTTATGTGATTTGCCATTGTATGAGGGTTTATACATTTGGTTAGCTTCATTCGATCCACCATCTATATAAAAAAATTTATTGAATTTATAGTTACCCAAGAAACATTACTGTATTTTACTTGCAATAACTATCTTGTAAGCTGTATAAATATATTAATAGGGGCCGTTAAGAATAATGTCATACACCACTTGATGACTAGTTGTTGATGACAAAATTGCGCAAGTCGTTATGCTATTAATAAATTCATAAACTAGACGTTACAAAAAAATGAGCTCCCACTGGGCACTCTCAGATGATGGCAACCAGGTCAGATCGAATTAAACATTTGACACCTTTTTAACAAATAAATGCATTTTCTCAAATTAAAAATATTTTTTTGCCAAAAAATGTGGGTTGTTTCATGCTTACGGGAGACACATTTTCACTGGGTTTCAGAGCTGTTAAAAATTTTTGATGGAGTAAAAAATTATTTAAATTTTCGATTTTTTTGGCGTTAAATGTCGATTATTTTAAACAATGATAAATCGATTTTAATAATTCCGGTCGCAAATTGTTCGTTTCAATAATATCTGCAAATGGCACACCACAAAATATGATATTTGTTGATTAGCTTAAAGATATAATCCAAAAATACGATTTTTTAGCATTTTTTTTTGCATAAAATCGTTAATAAAAAAATGATACCTGTTTTGTTTTGATTTGGAGCTTTTTTGAAGATATGCTCCTTACCACGGAATACATTAAATAAATTATAAGAGACAGTGTAAGGAATTTCATCCTGCAGAATTGCTAACTCTATCAGACTAAATACATGAAGGGAAAAAATCCAGAGCATCCTTGACAAGAGCTGTATGAACCAGCCAACCAACAGAAAAATACAGGGAAATGCAACAGTAATGGACCCATTACTAGAGTTTTTGAAGTTCGAGTGACAAAGAAAGAAAGAGCACAGAGAAAATCAAAAAAGATGAGAATTGAATATACAATCGTAGAAGCATCTATAAACGACGGGTAAACAAAAGAAAAATAATTAAGAGATAACTAGACAACAGGCATGGTTACGTAGCCTTGAAGAGGTGTACTGATTCTGAGTCAGAGAAGCTGGGCGGCGTAAACTCACAGAATTGGCTGGCACCAAAAGACATAAGTGGCGTACTGGTACCAACCTTTATCAGAAAACAAAAGCCCGTTTCACAAGGGCCAACTGATAAAAAATTGGGCTACTTAACTAAATAACCATGATTCAAAAGGTGGATAAAAGCTACAAGTATACCCTCAATACTAAAGAGACAAATTAAATGACGAAAAGGACGCAAACGACAACTCGATACGTCATACAGACGGAGACTGTATTTTTTAGTCACACCACAAATAACTGAACTGGCGTAGAAAATAATAATAGCCAATTATGACATATCACCAAAGGAAAATACGGTGATAGATCCAGAAATGATCGCCGAAAAAATAAGAAACCAGTAGGGAAAACGCAGAAAATACGGAACAGAACATTAATCTTTCAATGGACAAGGAAGCAGAAAAGGAGCCGGATATACATGATCTATTAGAAAGACAAGATGTGATATAGAAAATAGGCCAGGAACGAAGGTTGATGTATGGGAGCCTAACGAGACTGCACCTGTATTAAATGTTGCACCACTAATAAAAAGGGAGTCAAATTATATTCTACACAGCCAACACGTTAAAACCAAGTCAGATAAATATAAAACTGTCAAACAGAAAGTATGGTACATTACGTCACTAGGGCACAAAGTACAAACACGAGCGTCTGAAGGGTTGTTGTTGCCCACGTCGCGTATAATGTTGTTCTTACCAATGACGCAAAGTGCTATTTTGCGCCCTTGGGCACACTTTGCGCCCAGTAAATCACTTTGAGTTCTAGGGCAGAAAAGTTCTTTAGGCTTGGAGGGCGCAAAGTAAGGCCGATGGCACAAAGCTGTAGTTGCACTTTGCCAATGGTAAAAAAATCTGATGTACTATCGGAGACCGCTACACTCCGAGATAGCTGATTGAAATGTCTAAAAAACAAAATGTAACAAGAAACTTGTGAATGTGCACAATCTGGTAATATTCTGAAAAAAATGTCAGAAATACCATTCAACCCGCCCGGAAACTGTTTGTTTCACAGTCTCATATCATTTGGTCTTGATTATTGACCAACAAGCTACGAGAAATGTTAAGCAATACAAATGTATTACAAAAATGCAGAGAGCTGCAGGCATACGAAATATTAGAAACACAAACAGCTGACGTTTCACATCATCTCTCCAAGTGCGTCGTGCAAGTACAAAATGAGGATACTTTTTAGCTTGCCACTATGCTATTAATGGTAGTTTTCCTACGAGTTTGAAAAGTCTCTGTTTGCGAACCGAGAGGTTTACGGCCCGAGCCGAAGGCGAGGGACGTAACGAGGTACGTAAAGGAGACTTTTCGAACGAGTTCCGGAAAACTGCTTTTTCGCCCGAGGAAGTACCAGCCTCCCAAAACCACCCGAGGGCGGAAAAATACTTTTCTTACGTATACTTAAAACATGTCTTTGATGTATTTTTTTCTCACTTTTCAGATGCATTAATCAGTTTTCCAAAAAAAAATATCAACATAAACTCCAAAATTGCAAAGGAAGAAGATACAGCGCAATATCTCAAAAACTCCATTTTCAATTTTTTTTTTTTTTTTTTTTTTTTTTTTAGTAGTTTAGATCGAATAACTGGTCTTTTGACGTAGGTAAACGTAGTGATTTTGGAGGGTATTTTTTTTGTTTTGGAGCATTTAAAAAAATAAAATCAAGTATCGCCCGTTCTCTTTAGCTCAGCTTGGACACTTTCAAGTACTTGATATTAAATCTCTAAATTGGGTACCATAAAATCTATTTTGAGATATAATTAATGTATAGTTTCCTTATTTTCATTTATCAAACTTCCCATGCACTCATCCATTTTTGTAAATGACAAAAAATGTAGTATCATACATGTGTTTTATTCTTATTGAGATAGTTTTAGTTTTTGCTACTTTGAAAACAAGTTATTGTAATAAAATTGCCTACAGTGATACTGACAACCATAATTACCATGTTAATTAAATAAATGAAACTAAATTTATATACAAGTACAATCGTTGTTTTTATAGTTACAAACGTACAATATTACAGTGGTAAAAATACCGATTATCCAAGCCACATAAATCAATTTTTATTCTACATTTTTTAGTCTTTATTGATTTTTTAGATTTTTCGCACTTTTTCTGACTAGTTAAATTCTGATAAATTTTGATAAATTTTGATAACGAACATGTTTGTATTTGTTAAAAGGAATCAACATATATCGTACATGAAAAAAGAGGTATTTATAATAATAAATACAATGAGGTTAGAATAAACAAAATGAATAAGTAAGTCCTAATTACCTTGCTTTTTCTGCAGTACACAAAGAAATATCTTACACTTTTTCTGTTTGCTGTTATTTAAGACGATAACAATAATCTTTAGTATGAAATGCACAGTAGTTAAAAATAACCTGTACTACCTTTTTGCGACGTATATTTTTACCATATCAGAGTATTTTGACATGCGGGTCATGTAGGTATAAATCTACATTAGCTCAGTATAAAACAATAACAAAGTATATTTGTTCAACCTACAAACACTGTGCTTCTATCTTGTGGTCCAAGATAGCTTTTTTATACTTCCAAAACACAGCAGACTGCATATGTGTTTGCTGCCTATAGGCACAGGTATTCTGTATCATACCGTGGCGTGGCCTTTACTAATCATGGAGCTTAGGTGAACACGAAATACTTTATTTTGTTTTTTTAATTGCTCAAAAAAAAAAAATGTATTCTCCATACGTCCAAACTACTTGAAAAAAAAATAAAAATAAAGGTTTTGAGATATTGCGCATCTAAAAGCTGAGAAATAGATACCACGAAAACATTTATTAAGTGTTTGTAAAAAATTTCTTGAATAGCATAGGAGCGAAATAAAAAGTATACTCATTTTGCAACTGCGTGCAGTAGGACAAATTGGCCTTAATACTTCTAAGAGTATACACTTTAATGTGTCTTTGTTATATTTTTGATACAACCTAACCTCAAAAAATGGTAGATCATAAATATCAAGTAAAATATTGAATGAAAATTTTTTAGCAATTTTGAATATTATAATTTTGACACTAGATTCGTAATTAGCGAACCTTTATACGTAATTTTTTAAATAGAATGAATTAATTTTTTATTTTTATGCTAGCCAATTTAAATAAGACATTATTAAGTACGTTGTGTCGATTCGCACCGTATATCCACGTAATTACGTATACGTGCATATACGTGGATGTAAGGTGCGAATAGACACAGCGAATTTAGTATTTTTCTACTTTGAGACCAGCTTTGTAATCTGTGACCCTATTGAACTTCCATTCAATATTTTACTTAATATTTACGATCCACCATTTTTCTAGGTTAGGTTGTATCAAAAATGGAAGAAAGACACATCAAAGTATACACTCTTAGAAGTATCAAGACACTTTTTTTTTTTTTTTTTTTTTTTTCCAAGACCAATTTTGCTGGGGGAAAAATTTTTGCTTAAAAAAAGGCCATTTTGTCCCACTATGTTGCGTGTTGTATCTATTTTCTAATGAAGTCAAGAGAAATATTTGTGTTTACCTGTTACTGACTAATGAAAGTTATATGTACACACATTATAATGGATAGTGAGTTTTATCACTTACATCTAGAGCATCGGTGAAAACGCACACTATACTTCTTTTATACCAGTCTCTAATAGAGTGAAGTCTAATCGTGTTCCAGAAAAAGGGCTGTTAAAATATTACAAGAGCAGCAGTGAGAAAGACCATAAAGCAGGAAATAATACAAGAAAATAAACTGGGGGAACTGGCCCAAAAATATCAAGACGCAGCTAGAAGGAACCAAGAGAGAAAAAGACAAGCTCCGACGAGCCCATTAGAAAACCAACGGAGAAAAACATACAGCTAGCGATAAAGGAGAAAGATGGCTTTGATTACATTAAAGTACAGAAAAAAACCAGACTAATGATTTTAACAACGTGCTTCACAAAACAGATAACAAAGACCACAGATCCACGGATAAAACTGTCACACACCCACCATCGATAGGAAAGTACAGAAAGTGTAGAACGCGGTTACCAACCGACATTTCAGCATGGGCACCAAGAGAGAGGAAAATCCATCTCTACTACAAAACTAAACAAGATTAACGGCCATCAATTTAAGTAGCTAGATAATCTAGCGTTTATAACAGTAACGGAATTGGTACCTATGAAAGAGGCCATAGATGCGCAACACTAGGGAGAATACATTTATCCAACACGTATAAACAATAAAAAAAAAATGTATAAGAAACCGAATTGACGATAACAAGGAAAGTAACAGTTATGCACGTGTATATAAAGGAGCATTTCGAAGAAACAGCGCTTTAATCGAACATTAAAAAGTGTTTAAGGTACTTGGAGAGATAATAGTAGAAAATGAGATATAAACGATTAAGATCGTTAGCGGCCTTAGACCCATTAAAAATGTTAGAATAATAGCCGTACTTACCATAAACACTATAGTCATCACACCAGCAGATCAAAGATTTAAAATCGTTAGTAAATAGCAAGAGGCGGCAAAAGGCGAACATTAAGAAATGAATAAGACATATAAGGATTGCAAAGGACTACTACTGGAGGAACGTGCGCCTAGATGTAAGTCATTTTGGAATGCAACAAATCTTGTCTAAATTAAAACAAAGCACTTTGAGTGGACCGTTCGAAAATATTTCTACACACTTTTACGGATCTATGAGTAAATCCTCGGCGAATCAGTACACACGCATACTATCCGTGCAAGACTGGCTGACGAAATACATCATCCTCGCATTCATAAAAAGAGAATCAGCCGAAAAAATAGTAAGAACGATCACAGATAAGTTTATAGCGTACTCGAGGCCACCATAATATTTATTTTCTTACCATGGGCCCAAAGTGCAACTGTCGCACAGTGGTAAAAATCGGGCTTTTTTTTTTCTCAAAATCGTATATCTCCAGAACGGAGTAAGGTAGGACGATAAAACTTTTTGAAGCTTGTAGGTTAGTGAATTGGCAATACAGTAAAAATATAGTCAGCACCACCAAGTCATTTTCTGAACAAAAAAAAATATCAAGAAGACTAAAAAAAAAATTATTTACTAAAAATCGTAAAAATCCTTAAAAATAAGATCCAGTATCATGAACATTCCTTTAGCTACAAGGTCATACATCGGGGAGTTCTGGAGAATCTTGAGTAACATTTTCCAGTTATATCCTAACCTAAAAAACTGTCGAAATCAGGTAAAAAATCGTTGTTTTTTCGATTCAAATCGTGAATCTCCTGAACCAATCAATACAGTACTATAAAAATTACTGTAGCTTGCAGCTTTTGTATTAAGTAGAGTAAATAGAGTATTAATAATATTTTGTTGCCATTACTTAACCTTAAAATTTGTCATAAGCACGTAAAAAATAGTTTTTTTTTTTTTAATCGTGAATCTTCCTAACAACTAAATATTTTATTACAAAACTTACTGTAAGTTGTAGGTGTTATGAGAGAAAACATAGAAATAGTATTAGGAACATTATTAGGACGTTTTCTAACCTATAAAACTGTCAAAATCAGGTGAAAAATCGTTGTTTTTCGATTCAAATCGTTAATCTCCTGAATTATTTAATACAGTACTATGAAACTTAATGTAGTGTGCAGCTTTTGTATAGTGAAATATTATAACAGGAAATTGTTCAGCCTTTTTCTAACCTTTAAGGTGGCTCCAGTGGCCTCAATGTTGAAATAATAAATAACCCAACCGAGGTTAATAAAATTGAATTATATTCTTTGAATTCCCATCTTTCTATTCGTATAAAAAAAAAATTAAGGTTGACGATGAAAATTGTAAGAAATCATGCTTACAAAATCGTAGTTTTAAGACGGGTTAGTTAAGAAATGTAAGCTTACGCGATATACAACCTACTGCTGCACTTATATAAATAACCCGTAAGGTGTAAAAAACATACTATCTTGTATATATTATTACGCAGTTTTCAATGACATGAGGAAAGCGTCTTGTTATTGAACAAAATCTTTAAATAATCGGAGACTAAGTATACAATTGCGAGTGGTAAGTCAGCTCTCAGCTGTCTGCATTCTGCAGAGTACATATATATAGGTATAACTACTCTTGAACTTAGGAGCGTACCGTAACAGTTCATCAATTCGGGCACCATAAAACTTTTTTGTTTTTCTATATTAACTCACTAAAGTAACAGATAAAATGTAGAATATGGCTTACAACAGTCTCTACGATAATTTTATACCATATTTTAAAGAAAAAAATGATTAGTTTTTAGTCTCCCCATTTTGATACGGCACTAGGCGCTGGAGCCACCTTAAACCTACCTAGAATCTCGTAAAAAATCAATATTTTTGAAATTAAGATCGTATGTCTCCCGAACAAATAAATTTAATACATCCAAAGTTCCTGTAGCTTATAGCTTTTGCATTAAAATATGAAAAAGCAATAAAAACATTTTTTACCCGTGATCTAACGAACAAAACTCTTGGTACTGAGTGTAATATTTTTACTTTTCTTGATAAAATTGTGAAATTCCCAAAAAAATTAAGATAAAAGGATTCCATTAGATTTATCTAGTAGCTTTTAAATCAAGAAGTACAGTGGAATCTTGAAGAACTCTTCTGATAATGTCATAGAAAATTGGTATTACATGTTGTTTATTTAAGAGTGAAAACAACATATTCTTAATATTTTTGAAGCTCGAATGATCACTTGGTAAAATAGCATATTATTGATGTATTTGCTTATTACGAAAAGTTAGTATTTTAAGGGTAAACACTTGTTTTTCATTTTAAATATAAGAGCTGTAACTTTCATAATATTGTATTATTTTGGGAAATTATATATTTTATTAAAAAGATTACTATTTTTTCTAAAATTCTGATAAATTTTCAGGTTAAGTAATGGCTACAAAATATTATTAATACTCTATTTACTTTACTTAATACAAAAGCTGCAAGCTACAGTAATTTTTATAGTACTGTATTGATTGGTTCAGTAGATTCACAATTTGAATCTTTAAAACAACGATTTTTACCTGATTTCGACAGTTTTTTAGGTTAGGATATAACTGGAAAATATTACTCAAGATTCTCCAGAACTCCTCGATGTATGACCTTGTAGCTAAAGAAATTTTCATGATACTGGATTTTATTTTTAAGGATTTTTACGATTTATAATAAATAATTTTTTTTTAGTCATTTTCATATTTGTTTTAGGTTAAAAAATGACTTGGTGGTGTTGACTATATTTTTTCTGTATTGCCAATTCAATAACCTACAAGCTTCAAAAAGTGTTATCGTCCTACCTTACTCCGTTCTGGAGATATAAGATTTTGAGAAAAAACAACCCCCCGATTTTTACCACTGTGTACTGCTTTGCACTCTTGGGTCATACTTAGCGCCCTTATAATAACTTTGGGCCCACGAGCAGAAAAGTTTTTTGCGCACTTTGGGCCCAAAGCACCAACACTCAGCAACCGCGCCCTTCGCGCGCTCATGTTTGTACTTTGTGCCCTAATGACGTAGTGTATCATATCTGAGAGTTGTCAGCAAATAAGAATTATCATAAAAAAGAACCAAGTACAGGCGAAGTGTCGATCAAAGTATTACTACGATCGCAGCCTGAATACTAAATATTTCTTGGAGGGAGAAATGGTGTACGTGCTTAAAGAGTCATAAAAGAATAAATACAATTTATAATACCAGGTCCCGTACAAAATATATTGATTATTTAAAGGAAAATGTAAAGCTACAAAGATGGGACGGATCAAGAATATCCCGTGTAGACAAAATCAAAAAAGCGTGCATAGTAAAAGCTCTACCGAAACGTTGGGACCTTGACAAAAATCAGGAAAGTAAATCTGAATATTGATATATATATATAGTTGTGTGGACAAAAGTGAGTCTCAGCTTCCCCCGCTCCCCCTCAGCTCTTTCTCAGCTCCCCCGCAATTTATATAGTTAGTTGCTTGTTTTCACGTAGTTTTTATTTCAATTATTTCCAAATAAGCTGCCCCCGCCCCCTCTATTCCCCTCAGCTCCCCCTTGCTCTCCCTCTACCACCTCCCCAAAAAATACATATATTTATAGAGTATTTTACCCTCTGGAATGTTAAAAAATATATGTAATTAAGTTTCTAAGTCACACCTCGTACTGGAAAATATGTGCAATTTAGTACCCAAGTTGCACCTCGTTTCTATGGTTTTTCAAGTCGCTGATCCTAGGTCCCCCTCTGTCTATTCTCTCCCGCTTACTTACTATATGTCTCTGAAATTACGTAATTTATTTAACGTATTTTAACTATTACATTTGGATAATCTCTTTCTGATCCATGTATACTTTTTCTAAAGATAAAATTCTTAAATTACTGAGGACTTTATTTACAAAAACACAGAATTTAGTGAAAGGTATAATAAATGGACAAACACAATTAAGATTTTAAAACAATAATTTACTCGGGTAATTTAATGTTAGAACATTTCATGATTCGTTTCAACCCATCTGTTTTTTTAAAACGCTTCTCTCATTTTTCACATATTTTTTTTCATGGTTTTTATAAATAAATATAAGTCTGTTTAAATGTGACGATATTTTGAACATTTTTTCACATTCTGTACAATAAAATAATTTCTCGTCACTGCGTTCTTTTTTGTGCCTTACTAAAATTTTTTCCTTTCGTAAAAACAATTCCAAAAATTTCTCAAAAATATTTTAATTCTATGTGTTTCAATTTATGAATTCTTAGTTTTCAGGTGTTAGAAATTCTATGTTGCAGAAGTTGCAGGGGTATAAATCATCATTGCTGAAAAATATACTTATTATAAAAAATTATACATATTATAAACTTAAGTGTTAATATTTTTCTTACCTTAATTCCATCTGTAATTAAGGTTTATATAAGTTAAAGTGTTTTCTAACTTTTTCTAAGGAGGTCAACAAAAATATTATTCAAAAATTTTCAGTTGATATATGTGGTAAACAACAAGTTTCGAGGACTCAGACTCTTTAAAACTTCATACTGTTAATGTATATGCTGTATAATCAAAATCATGTATATGCAGAATAACACGGCAATGCAGAGCCGTTAAATGCAAAGTTCGTCAGAATAGCTAAAAATTTTTGTTTGTATAAGGATCGAGAATGGTGTGGCACCTCTGTTAGTGGCAGAACTTAAAAGCCTAAAGGAAAGTGAGTGCCATCCAACCTACGTCGTTTTCAGATATCTTCGAATACTAAAGAAAGTATTAGTTTTAAAATGAAAAAATACGTTTAAGCGTTAGAATTGCAGCAAATTTTAATTACTGGCTTTTCCCAGCTTTCACACGTTTGACACCGTGGTTGCCCATAAATGTGCAAGTGTTTCATCCCCTTTGGGTTAAAAATTAGCGCGCGGAGCGCTAATGCTTATGCTCGTGTTCCATTGTATTTGGTTTCTACGAGTAGTTTTGTTGGTATATAAAAACCGCTACAAGCAGTGAATTACTTAAATAGGGAGGCGCTGCACACCTTTTAATTGTTGCTTAATTCTGCTAATGTAAACTTACTTTCAGCCAGCATTTATAATTACACGAGTGACGTTATTTTTGCCTGCTTATGCATATCAGTAGAACCCAGATACAATCAGTAAACAGCAACATCAGCACTATTAACTAAAAAACATACTGCTTGTCTCATTTTAGAATATAGAATTTAAAATTACAAGTAAGACTTAAGAAAAAAGTTGATTTCTTCTTACTTATTTATTATTATTAATGAATTATTAATTATGTCACTTTTTTCGGCTGCGTAAAATAAAAAATTAAAACATATTCTAGAAATATTATATTTATAACACAATCTCTAAGTAGAGAGTTGGCACAGGAAGACATTAGATTATTTACATTATATAGTGATTTTGAAGGGTCGTTCCGCACATCCCTCCTCCAAACTCCTTGGCTCACCCTTAGTCCCCCTCTAAATAAGGTACAATTCTAACGTAGTTTTTATTAAGTGAAATTATTGGCGAGCCCCCCCTTTATCACTACTGATCCCCCCTCTCAATTTTGATGAGCCCCTCCTCCACCACCTCTCAGCCCTCTTCTAAATGAGGTAGAATTCTATCGGTTTAAATTATATTTTTATTAGGTTAAATTTTTGATTAACCCCCCCCCCTCCATCGCCCTCATAATTTTATAACCCAATTATCAGGTAACCCAATAAGCCTCCCTTACAATTCAACAGAACTCCCTTTAGCCTTCAATCAGCAGCATTTCTAAATGAAGTAAAATTATATCAGTAATCATGTCATTTTAAGATTCATTTCTTTTGTCACCACTACTCCCAGCTTTCCTTGTACTTTTTAAGAAAACGTCTCAGCCTTCTCACAATTTCTAAACAGACAGTTTTTACTACTCCTCAGATTCACGTTACTATTTCTTATTCAGATGTAAAAACTATTTTAGCTGTATAATTCGTTACCACATTTTCATACTGTCCGTTTTTACCTATTTTTATTGGATTGAATTTTTGTTTAGTCCCTTTCCGCCTCCTCTAATAACTTTACAACCCAATAACCAGATAATCTAACACAATTTTTAAGAACTCTCTCCAGTCACCCTTTAGCCGCATCTCTAATTGAGGAAAAATTATATCGGTTTTCATGTCATATCTAGTTTTATGACTATTTACACCTTTTGTCTCAGCTCTCCTTATAGTTTTGAGAAATCCCCTTATTTTTAGCCCAGTAGAACATTTCCACACCACCGTTGAGGTAGTGCCATGGTGCGTTGATTTTTTTTTCTTAAATGTTCTAAAAACTTATTTATTGAATTATTGCATATGTATGAGAACATAACATTATATTCTTATAGTTAATAAAAAAACAACGAATAAACTTGAAGAGTATTCAAACCGTGGACCATGCTTGTAGCCCTTTTTACCACGAAAAGATAAAAATCATATTTATTGAAATATGTCAAATAATGCGCATCGTCATAAAACAATATTCAAATGATAATGTCATTGATTAAATGCATTTATTTATTATTTAAAAGATCTGTGCAATAATATCTTGGATGATTTTATACTTTTGCTTATGTATATGGAAACAAATTTTTTTTTGATCAACTTTAAATTAGTTAACGTCAAAAATTTCTTTCCAAACAAAATTTTCTATTTCTAAATTATTATTACGTTCTATTTTAACATAAATTACATATTCATTTTTATATCTTGATAATGCGATGTATTGACCATGCAAAAAGGGTAGTTTTTCCAAATATTGTAACGTACAGTATCTAGAACCTTTGTAAGTTCGCGCCCAAGACTCACTTCTCACGGCGCATGAGCAGCGGATACAGAGTATGATGATCACCTTTCGGCGGCGGGCCCGAGCGTTATCAGCTCTCCCGCGCTCTCTCTCTCCGATCAGCCTCCGAACCTAACACCACGCACGCGACTGCTCTCGCTTTGAGACTCTAATAAACGAACATATACTTTCTTCCACGTGTATTCAATCCCCTTACACCCCGAAACTCCACGCTTCCCACGTAACAGGAGGTTGTAGATAACCCGACCCCCAATTTTTGGCGCTCGACGTGTGGCGAGTTGTGTACGACAAAGTGATAGAAAATACTTTTTGGTTTTCTTTCGTCGTCGGGAAGCACCCACAGTGCAGTGTAAGTGGAAATAAAAAGAATTATCGTGAAAAGAAAGTGAAATAAAAAAAAAAATAATAATAATTTAAAGAACAGTGAATAATAACAAGAAAAGAAAAAAAATACAGTGTTAAGAAGACACACGCGGCGAGACACAGCTCCCGCTTTCTTATTCAGGGCTTGCTGCGAGCCAGAGCTTAGATGAGCAGCGATCCAAGCTATGGGGTGCACTGTATTCTTTCTCAGTGGCGATCCGCCGTGCCAGTCTTTTTTTCGTGTGGGATTCTAATTTAGGCCTAATATTAGGTACAGATAATAATACTTAAAGAAGTCAATCAAATGAATAAAAGTAGTTACACTCTCTAGCCACAACGAAAATTTTTAATCAGCACTCACGATTTTCAAAATTATATACGAACAAATGGATAAAATTATTTTTATTGATGACCCTGGAGGTTTAGTAAAAACATTTTTATGTAAAACGTTGATTTATCATTTTATTTCTCGTGGAAAAAAAACTTTTATCCATGGCATGGAATAGTATAGTACAATATTACTTATAAAAGAATTGATTAGTCATAGAACATATCGTTTACCATGATACTGAATCAATAAAGAAAGTTTGTTTTTGGAATTTGAACCTCAAAAAAAAGAAATTTGAAAGAAGTAGACTTAATTACATGGGACAAGGCTTCTATGATCTCAAAAAAACCTTGCAAATAATTGAAAGAACAATATGTGATTTATATGATACAAATATCCATTTTTGTAATAAATTAATTGTTGTAAGAGGCGATTTAAGACAAATTCTTCCAGTTTAAAAAAATAGTAATAGAAGCATTAATATACAAGAAAGTATTAAATCACTATATCTTTAATCGTCGTTTTGTATTCTAAAACTTAATATAATCTACATTCATTCAATAGCCAAAACATTTTCTTTATCTCGTAGATTTCTTTATCTCCATCTACGCTTTTATATCTCAATCTTTATTTTTTTTCTATTTCTTTTTCTTCCAATTTGATTTCCTCGAGCAAGCCAACAAATGCAGTCTCTTCTTCTCTGGCGCCGTCCCCCACGTTGCCAGTTATTTCCATTTTCTTCACTTCTTCGCACTCTATTAGATCCACTTTCGGTACTATAATTCTCCTTTTTTTGTTTGAAAAATTCACGCATTCTGCATATATTTTACCTTTATTATTAGTGCCGTAAAAGTCTCCAAAATGCACATGTTCTCCCAAATCTTGAAGTGGCACAAATCCAACTTGAATCTTTCCGAATTCCTTTTTGACTCTTGCGTATATAACCTGCCTGGATCTCGCTGCTATCTCGAAATATTCTGCCGTCTTTAGTGGGGTTTCCACATCACCTAGGCTAAGTGTATTTGTTTTAGCGCTCACCTCACCATTGTATTTTTTAAACATATCCCATCCAAGGATTCCGTCTACTTCGATCGGAAAATCCTGCGGGACTACATGGAGATTGCACTTCATACCATAAATCATTATGTCCACCGTGCCTTTTGTTTCACGTTCTCCATGAGTTACTCCAATTATTTTTACTTTTATATTCTCATCCAATGGCGAATTTTCTTTTATGTAATCTTCTTTTAGTATCAAGATCTCAGCACCCGTGTCAGCATAGAAATCTGATCTTTATTTCGGAAATCTTCACTCTTCAGCGTTACTGTTGGCGGTCTGCGTCCTACTGCTGCATACTTAATTAGTACCGTCGTGACTTCTTTCTTGTCCTCTTTTCCCATCGATATATTTTTATCTTTTAGATTTTTTTTAAAATTTGGTTCAGTTTGTTGACGAGTATTAATTTTGTTTTCGTTTATCTCCTTTCCCCACACCTCCGACTGTATGGATTTTTCTTCTTTCTCTCCAATTTTTACATTGTTTACTTTTGGTCCTTTAAAATACGTAGCCACTTTTTCCCGATGCTCGATGTTGGCGGAGTACTTCGAGCATCGTTATAAAAATTCGGCTTCTGTTCACTAGAGATATCACCCCGTCTAGGTTCAGCCTCCCTTGCGTCTTGTGTCCCGTTCGAGTGTCTAGGCTCATAACGCTCGTTACTTTTCCAATCATAATTATTTCGACTATTATCCCTACCACTGCCTCTTTGGCCGTAATTTCTGCCATTCGGCTCATAATATCTGTTATTACTATTAATATTGTTATTATTTTCGCGATAAGCATACCCTTTTTCAAAATCTCTCCCATATCTGCCGTAGTTGAATTTGTTCTCTGCTTGAGCCATATTATTATGTCGGTAGTCTCCGGGTCTTCTTTTGCTATCATTATATGATCTTGCACCTCTTCTTTCTTCACCCCTATCCTGGTATCTTGTATAGTATCATTATATGATCTTGCACCTCTTCTTTCTTAACCCCTATCCTGGTATCTTGTATAGTACGGTGCTCTGGTCTCCTCACCGCGACCTTTCTTCACTAGCAGCCCCTTTTCTATGTCGTACCACAATAAACGACACTCTTTTGCTTTGTGCCCGATTCGGCCACAATAGTTACACTTGTTTACGTCGTCTTCCTTTTTATTTAATTCTTTTTCCCATCTCTCATATTTATTGTTGTCTACTCGAGGTGACTTCATAGCCATCATATCCTCGACTTTCAATGCCAATGTAATGGCCTTTGTTAGCGTTACGGCCTATGCATTGAAACTTCGTAGTTGTACGGGGGATTAAGGCCTAATATTTAGTGGGTCACTACTTCTTTTTGAATATTTTTCTTAAATTCCTGCCTTAACATTTCAGAAACTTCAAGGTTCGCTTTTTTAAGCCCCATGGCCCTGTTAAACAACTTTTGCATGCGATCTGAGTATTCTTCTACAGATTCCCTATCTTTTTGTCGTTCCGACCTAATTTTTGCCATAACTGTCTCTGTGCTGCTCATGGCCCCGTACCTTTCCGTAACCTCCTCAAGAAATTCTTCAATAGACTCAAACTGTGTGATTCTATCATTTAAATGTGCTGCCACTCGACCTTTGAGCCTGCTGGATAGCGTTGCCAAAAAATATAGGACGTCTCTGTCGTCCACCTGTCGGCCTATTGCCCTTACCCTTGTGAACGCCGACAGATTTATTGGGTCCCCTATAAATATTGGTATTGTTGGGATTATTGTGCTCAATTCTTTAATTGAGTAATTTATATTCCTCCCATACTCCCGGTAATGCGGCGATCTGTGTGTAGATCCACCTGTTGTTTGCTCCCACCTCTCCAGGTTATTTTCAAAATTTTCCAACTCCCGCATCGGTCTAGCTTTCCTTCTATCTTTGTTGTGGGATTCTCTTTCATTTTCTCCCCCCTCCCTTTCTGGCCATCTCCGAAGCAACTCTGTCTCCCTTCTCCAATTGCCAAGCTGATTCCTAGCAGGCCCCCTATCTGACTCATCCCCTTCCTCTCCACTATCATCACTACGCAGGGGCTCTATATATGATTCTGAGGCTTAATTTTCTCCAATTCTTTGCTTAGGGCCCTCTTTTTTCTTATCTCTTAGCACAACCGTTTTCATGCCCTTAAAAATTTCTCCAATCAAGTCTTTTGTTTTTTTGTTCGACTTTTCTAACTCTTTGACCGCTTCGGGATCGTGGCAAAATTGTAACCATAAACTGTCGTCTGTTACGACCTCCGCGTCTGCTAAGCGGTCCACCGCCCCACCTACAACGTTATTAATTTTTCCCGACTGCATTTTGTTTAATTTGCTTGGTTATTTTTTTTTGTGATTTTTTTTTGTTTGTTTGGTTGTATTTGTTTGTTATGGGCCAATTTAATAAAACTTATCACCCAGCAGTAATATTATTTACCGTTTATATAAATTTTATCTACCTGGACAGTATTGTAAGCAGTATGATCCAAAGCATTTCCGTGTCCGTAAACAAAGTGTCCAAAGAAAAATATTGCTACCAGAGGGTGCGTAGTGTGGTGTAGTTTCGTGTTTTGGCTCTCCCTTGTCTTATTTCCTGACGGTGCCGGCCTCCTGGATGGCTGCTGTGTGCCCACGCTGATACTTGACACCTGCTCGTTTCTCACGTGTCTCGCCGCGTGTGTCTTCTTAACACTGTATTTTTTTTCTTTTCTTGTTATTATTCACTGTTCTTTAAATTATTATTATTTTTTTTTTTATTTCACTTTCTTTTCACGATAATTCTTTTTATTTCCACTTACACTGCACTGTGGGTGCTTCCCGACGACGAAAGAAAACCAAAAAGTATTTTCTATCACTTTGTCGTACACAACTCGCCACACGTCGAGCGCCAAAAATTGGGGGTCGGGTTATCTACAACCTCCTGTTACGTGGGAAGCGTGGAGTTTCGGGGTGTAAGGGGATTGAATACACGTGGAAGAAAGTATATGTTCGTTTATTAGAGTCTCAAAGCGAGAGCAGTCGCGTGCGTGGTGTTAGGTTCGGAGGCTGATCGGAGAGAGAGAGCGCGGGAGAGCTGATAACGCTCGGGCCCGCCGCCGAAAGGTGATCATCATACTCTGTATCCGCTGCTCATGCGCCGTGAGAAGTGAGTCTTGGGCGCGAACTTACAAAGGTTCTAGATACTGTACGTTACAATATTTGGAAAAACTACCCTTTTTGCATGGTCAATACATCGCATTATCAAGATATAAAAATGAATATGTAATTTATGTTAAAATAGAACGTAATAATAATTTAGAAATAGAAAATTTTGTTTGGAAAGAAATTTTTGACGTTAACTAATTTAAAGTTGATCAAAAAAAAATTTGTTTCCATATACATAAGCAAAAGTATAAAATCATCCAAGATATTATTGCACAGATCTTTTAAATAATAAATAAATGCATTTAATCAATGACATTATCATTTGAATATTGTTTTATGACGATGCGCATTATTTGACATATTTCAATAAATATGATTTTTATCTTTTCGTGGTAAAAAGGGCTACAAGCATGGTCCACGGTTTGAATACTCTTCAAGTTTATTCGTTGTTTTTTTATTAACTATAAGAATATAATGTTATGTTCTCATACATATGCAATAATTCAATAAATAAGTTTTTAGAACATTTAAGAAAAAAAAATCAACGCACCATGGCACTACCTCAACGGTGGTGTGGAAATGTTCTACTGGGCTAAAAATAAGGGGATTTCTCAAAACTATAAGGAGAGCTGAGACAAAAGGTGTAAATAGTCATAAAACTAGATATGACATGAAAACCGATATAATTTTTCCTCAATTAGAGATGCGGCTAAAGGGTGACTGGAGAGAGTTCTTAAAAATTGTGTTAGATTATCTGGTTATTGGGTTGTAAAGTTATTAGAGGAGGCGGAAAGGGACTAAACAAAAATTCAATCCAATAAAAATAGGTAAAAACGGACAGTATGAAAATGTGGTAACGAATTATACAGCTAAAATAGTTTTTACATCTGAATAAGAAATAGTAACGTGAATCTGAGGAGTAGTAAAAACTGTCTGTTTAGAAATTGTGAGAAGGCTGAGACGTTTTCTTAAAAAGTACAAGGAAAGCTGGGAGTAGTGGTGACAAAAGAAATGAATCTTAAAATGACATGATTACTGATATAATTTTACTTCATTTAGAAATGCTGCTGATTGAAGGCTAAAGGGAGTTCTGTTGAATTGTAAGGGAGGCTTATTGGGTTACCTGATAATTGGGTTATAAAATTATGAGGGCGATGGAGGGGGGGGGGTTAATCAAAAATTTAACCTAATAAAAATATAATTTAAACCGATAGAATTCTACCTCATTTAGAAGAGGGCTGAGAGGTGGTGGAGGAGGGGCTCATCAAAATTGAGAGGGGGGATCAGTAGTGATAAAGGGGGGGCTCGCCAATAATTTCACTTAATAAAAACTACGTTAGAATTGTACCTTATTTAGAGGGGGACTAAGGGTGAGCCAAGGAGTTTGGAGGAGGGATGTGCGGAACGACCCTTCAAAATCACTATATAATGTAAATAATCTAATGTCTTCCTGTGCCAACTCTCTACTTAGAGATTGTGTTATAAATATAATATTTCTAGAATATGTTTTAATTTTTTATTTTACGCAGCCGAAAAAAGTGACATAATTAATAATTCATTAATAATAATAAATAAGTAAGAAGAAATCAACTTTTTTCTTAAGTCTTACTTGTAATTTTAAATTCTATATTCTAAAATGAGACAAGCAGTATGTTTTTTAGTTAATAGTGCTGATGTTGCTGTTTACTGATTGTATCTGGGTTCTACTGATATGCATAAGCAGGCAAAAATAACGTCACTCGTGTAATTATAAATGCTGGCTGAAAGTAAGTTTACATTAGCAGAATTAAGCAACAATTAAAAGGTGTGCAGCGCCTCCCTATTTAAGTAATTCACTGCTTGTAGCGGTTTTTATATACCAACAAAACTACTCGTAGAAACCAAATACAATGGAACACGAGCATAAGCATTAGCGCTCCGCGCGCTAATTTTTAACCCAAAGGGGATGAAACACTTGCACATTTATGGGCAACCACGGTGTCAAACGTGTGAAAGCTGGGAAAAGCCAGTAATTAAAATTTGCTGCAATTCTAACGCTTAAACGTATTTTTTCATTTTAAAACTAATACTTTCTTTAGTATTCGAAGATATCTGAAAACGACGTAGGTTGGATGGCACTCACTTTCCTTTAGGCTTTTAAGTTCTGCCACTAACAGAGGTGCCACACCATTCTCGATCCTTATACAAACAAAAATTTTTAGCTATTCTGACGAACTTTGCATTTAACGGCTCTGCATTGCCGTGTTATTCTGCATATACATGATTTTGATTATACAGCATATACATTAACAGTATGAAGTTTTAAAGAGTCTGAGTCCTCGAAACTTGTTGTTTACCACATATATCAACTGAAAATTTTTGAATAATATTTTTGTTGACCTCCTTAGAAAAAGTTAGAAAACACTTTAACTTATATAAACCTTAATTACAGATGGAATTAAGGTAAGAAAAATATTAACACTTAAGTTTATAATATGTATAATTTTTTATAATAAGTATATTTTTCAGCAATGATGATTTATACCCCTGCAACTTCTGCAACATAGAATTTCTAACACCTGAAAACTAAGAATTCATAAATTGAAACACATAGAATTAAAATATTTTTGAGAAATTTTTGGAATTGTTTTTACGAAAGGAAAAAATTTTAGTAAGGCACAAAAAAGAACGCAGTGACGAGAAATTATTTTATTGTACAGAATGTGAAAAAATGTTCAAAATATCGTCACATTTAAACAGACTTATATTTATTTATAAAATCCATGAAAAAAAA
>NW_019379573.1:637971-672931 GCF_000648655.2 Copidosoma floridanum
TTGGAAAATATGACAAAAACTTTTGCAATAGAGCTTACATTAATAGATTCAATTATCTTGAAAAATTCATACAAATACAATTATGCAGCCGAGCCTGAGATGCAAAAATTTAATTTATTTATAGATTTGGCCGCTTGTTTTCTTTTTACCTTGACCGGCAATGTTGCTTTCAAAAATCTTTGTATTTTCTCACTTTTTACGACTGACTTCCATTAATTTTTTCTTCCTCTAACATTTTTCTCCTTGTCCTCCTTCCTAATACCTGTTTTTGTTTTAACTTTTTCGACGTTTCAGTTATTAATTTTATCTTTTTTTTAACGCTGTTGAATAAACTAATTTAAAGATCTAAGTTTCCATTGCTACATTACCTAAGTGCACAAAAAATTTTTAAAAAGTGACACATGTTTCTAATATCCTACAGATAAAAAAATGTTGCATTCACAACTTTCGTAAATATCACCTATGTTGATAATAACTCCATGTCGAAAGAACGTACGAATCGCACTTTAAATATATTAATTTTAATAATATTTCAAAGTTTGTAAATAGATAAAATAATCATTAACATTCACTTGAGAAAACCTTGAAAAAAAATGCAAATTTTTTGCATAATATTTATATCGAAAGCGACCATCACCAAGTAACCCAAAGCGCTCACTGGTCCTTTCATTTGTTGATAAAGTATTAATGGATAAAATAAGCGCACATCACCAGGGATCCCGGGGTACTAGTAGCTACTTTATTTATAAATAGTAAAACAAATAATATTTACAATACCAATCAGCAGGTAACCAAGGGTGCTCGACGGGCACTTTATTATTTACTCAAGCAATAATTTGAAATATAAGCGTAAATCACAAAGTAATCTAGCGTGCTTGGTAGCTACTTCATTAATATATGAAGGTATAATTTATGAGATGAATACAAATTATTAGAGAATATGGGATGCTTGATGAGCACTTTAATATTTTCCAATTAATCAGTTATGTAAGTGCCAATCACAAAGTAACTTGGAGTCCTTATTAACTAACAAAAATAAAAAAGTTAAATATAGCGAAACAGGGAGACCTTACAGATACTTTCTCAAATAATTTAGCAGTAATTTAGAACATAATTGCCAATCTGTAAGTAACGTGGGTCAAGTAATAGCTATCTAATTCACTAATAAACACCATGAAAAATTGTAGTGTCAATTACCAGGTGAATGGTATCGCTTACTGTACGCTTTATTTCTCAATGAAGGATTAATTAATAGTACAAGCGCCAACTACTAGGGAACCCAGGGTGTTGAATAAATAATTTACTAATTAAAAAATCCATAATTGATAACATAAGCGTTAATCACTATGTTACCTAGGGTGTTAACTGGCTATTCTAGTTCATCTTATCAATAAAGCATTAATTTAAATAATGACCCGGGTTTCCTACTCATTAGCGATTGAGTTTTTTTTTCCTACTAGTTAAAACAGTAGCTACTAAATGCCCTAGATCACCTGCTAAGCAGTGTTGGCAGACCAGACGGTATTCTCTTCAAAGGAAAGTTCAGTACTACCAGGACTCGCAAGCTATATAGGCTGGCACAATTAGAAAGAGTTAAAAACTAGAGAAAACTACATCTACTATCTCCATAGTCTCCATCCCAACTTCCCTACTCCTACATTCCCCCTCTATTAGGTACATGTATGGTTAACCCAAGCCTGCTTCACAGCTTCTGTATAACATTTATACCAGCTCTACTGTAGTGCGTGGTAGCAAAATGGGCTAGTTAACTTATGTTTTTCTGGTCATACCTCTGACTCGCATCTACGGTTTTTTTATTGTTCTGTTTTTTTTTTGTAGCGATAAAGTTTTTACAAATGTTACAAAAAGATGCTGCCTATAAATTACCACAAATCTTCCTTAAGCACAAGGGTCACTACAAATTAGAAATAACCAACATTTAAAGCCCGTGATTGTGAGATTTGTTCGATTTAAGTGCTCCAAGAGCTCCGAGTGACCCAGAAGTCATCGAAGTGTATATCTGTCTTTACAGCCAAGACTATAAATACTTTGGGGATTGAACAAATCCGCGGTTCTCAAGGATGATAGTGGTGCGAAGCAGGTCACGAAATGACAAAGCAAGGCATGTGTTAACCTTAACTTTATTTAGTACAAGATGGAGTGGTAATATATTGGTACCGCTGGTTGAGAGCGTTGTGATGTAGGCAGCGTCCGCTACCTAAAGGTAGACGTTGGTGATAGCAGCGTTGTGTACGGTGGCGCATCCTAGTGTGTCACTACCAGACCCTTACGCGGAATGAGCTGTTGCTTGTAGCGCGAAGCTTGTTTTGGGCTTCGGTTGGAAGCTGACGCCACAGAGACTTCCCCTCCAGTACTGTCCTCAGGAAGCGGGCAGAATGTTACTCGTTTGTTGCTTGTAAAGGGTGTTGGTCCAGGCAAAGGTTAGGTGGGCTAAACAGTCAGGCCAGGAAAGGTGGCAGGTGATAAAGGCAGCGGTGATGTCAGTGCTTTGGCTGATTGTGGTCCTGTTGGCCGCGAGAGAGGTGGGTGAGCGGCGTCGAAGCTAGTTGTGGGCAGATCCGCTGCCTCTAGGTAGGCTGGCTTTAACATGTCCGTTGAGGATGGCCATTGACCTCGATGTTTTAGTTGCGCTCGTCAAGGCATCGGACGATCCTGTATGGTCCTGAGTATGGGAGGTGTAGTGGTCTCCAGATCGCATCGATGTGTTGGAAAACGTGTGAGCACCTCTGCAGCTCGGAGAAGACAAACGGCCTCTGTAGAGGCACGTGTCGTGATGCATAGACAGGCTTGATGGTCTGCATGAGGTAGCGTAATCCTTGGACAAATGAGGCGGATTGACAAGCGGGTGGCTCTGGACGGTGAAGAACTCTCCAGGTACTCTTAATATCATACCATAGAGCATCTCAGCTGGGGATGCCTGGAGATCCTCCTTGAAAGAAGTTCTGAGTCCTAAGAAGACTAAAGGCAGAGCTTCAGGACAAGAGATGCCAGGACTGCACATGAGTCCTGTCTTGAATGACTAATAAAAGCGTTCCACCATTCCGTTTGACTGCGGGTGGCAGGGTGTCGTCCTGATGCAATTGGAATCGATCATTTTGGCCAGTTTGGTGAAGAGAGTAGACTCAAACTGGGCTCCTTGGTCCGAAGTGGTAGAGAGGGGCGTCCCAAAGTAGGCAATCTAGTGGTCGTACAGGGCTCTTGTGACAGTCGAAACCCGTTGGCCTGGGACTGGAACTGCAACTGGTCATCTGCTGAACCTGTCTATGACTTTCAGACAGTACTGTAGGCCCTTAGTTAGGGGATGTTTGACCAGGTCTACATGGATGTGTTCGAAATAACTGTCGGGTGGGTTGAAGTCGCCAAGGGCTGAGCTATTATACCAGTGAACCTTTGCACGCTGACAAGGCTCGCATTGCTGGGCACAATGTGTGACATCCTTATGTATCTTAGGCCACATAAACTTCTCGGAGACGAGACGTGCGGTGGCTTGGATGTTGGGGTGCGAGAGATACGTGAGAGTGCGTTGGTTACCATGTTCTCTTCACCTTTATTATGCGAGAGAGTTACCTGGTGCTGTAGGATGTAGTCCAGCTGCCGTATCTGTCTCGCCGAGGCCTCGTCCGAGCGTTGGCAGTCTGCGAATATGAGCGGCTTGTGATCGGTGAAGACCGTGAATGGGTGTACTTCAAGCACCTGCTCGAAGTTCTTGATGGCTGCAAAGATTGCCAGCAGCTCCTCGTCGTAGGCGCTGTAGCGCCTTTCGGTGACGGAGAGCTTCCTGGAGAAAAATCCGAGTTGCCTCAAGGTGCCACGTGGGTGTTTTTATTCCAAGAATGCTCCGAAATGTACGATTCAATGGTTCTGGGGTCGCTTGGAGCGCTCGAAGTACCTGAATCGAACAAGTCTATTAAAATCTATCAATGAGCATGTAATGAATGTATAATGACACATCATGTACATATGAAATATTCCAAGAGAATCTTATTATTTTCTTAATAAAAACTGGACGAAATGACAAAACAAGATTATTTATAAAATATAGTACAGCCATAATAATGTTTTATGATATAAAACTATCTATGAAAAGAGCGGTGTTGGCTCAGTGGTAAGTGTGCTTGTTACTGATACAACACCGTTCTAGGGGATGTGAGCCCGTTGTCCGGTAAGTGCAGAATTTTTCAAAAACTTTATTCACCGGAAAAAGTTTTGTTGTCAGAGAGTGCCAGTTTAACTGGCAAGGTGTTTCACCGGAGATATTCCCACTGTGTCCATGATATGATAGGTACGATATCAATTAAGGGATTCGTAAATGAGTACGACAGTTCACCCCCACTCAGAGGTGGTGAGTGGGTGGCCCTGGTGACTAGGCCAATAGACTGTCGGAGTAATCAACTAGAAAAAATAAATAAATAAATGAGAAATAAGACTGTATAAAATCGAAAAATATTTTTAAAACTAGTTTTTAAAGATCAAAAGATCGTAACATATAAACTTAACGCTTTTTCTATGATGTAGCAAAGAGTACCAACATATACCATGAATTTCCTACAATACAGTGATTAATTTACGAGAGTGGAACGATTACTTAAAATAGCAATCACTAGTTATTGATGAAATTATAAAGTAGAAGAGTACATTCTTACATTTTGCAGATTCAGCGTTACATCAGCATCAGCATGAAAATACAAAACACGCAGACGCTTGTACAGCTGATTGCAAAAAGATTACAACTTATATTATGCATGATGTCTATACATTGCATACATGGTAGTTTGCGGTATTGGGAAGCATAGTCGTAAAAAATCTGACGGAAATACATAATAGTACAGAAAACTGGCAACCGTTAACAACTATAATAAATGAGACGTTCAATGACAGTTGGTAAATAATTTAAAATAACATCCAATGGTGGTACTGTCAAAATTTGTATTTATTAAAAAAGAAAACTACGTTTCGGCCGTTTGAACAATGTCCTGGCCTTCATCAGGTACAAAAATCTATGAGTAATAAAAAATTCTTTACAATACAAATTTTGGTAAGTACGATGAACACAAACCAAGTAAAGTGTACAACATACCTCTGACTCTTACGAAAGGGATGTAAAGTCGTAATATAGTCAGAGTTTCAAGTTTAGTTGCTTTTATTCCTGGCACACACACACAAATGACATAGTATACGCACGTTATACAATCAAATTAGAATCGCAAGCAGTTCCTTGCGAGACGCACATAAACAGTTCATGTTTTCCTAATACTATAAATGAAAGCGGCCCTCAAATTATGTACATCAAGTTAGTCTCCTTTCTTAATTGACTTAACGAGAGACTTAAAACAATTTTCCAAATTCTCTGTATCTTGTTGTCTATTAATATTATTATTGAAGTTATGTACATTTAATATTTCGGAAAACACTCACTTTTTGTAATTTTGTTCTGGGTCAATACAATGGTGTAATAGTACAGATGTATCTTTTTTTTCTCTATGTCTCTTTTGTGTTCTGCCATTCTTAATTTTACAGATCTCGATGTTTAACCGACATAACAGCGTTGAAATTCGCACATGGTATGTGGTAAACGATATTATTTTTACCGAGTGGCTTGGTTACATATTTTCCAAGTGAAATGATTGAATTAAATTTATTGTTTAAACTGTATACAAGACCAATGTGAAGCTTCTTACAATAATATTTAATAGGACCGTTCAAATGGGGAATATACGGTAATGATACGATTAATTTACAATTATTATCATTTCTATTGTGATGGTCAATCATATTTATGTTTTTTAAGGTTTTTGTTCTGTTGTTTAAAAATTTATCAATAAATTTTCAAGGATAGCTGTTAGCTAGTAAAAATTAATTGATTGATTTTAAATTATCGTTATTGAATAGAGTGTCTGCTAATTTAATGGAAAAGTCTACTAATGTGTAAATGATACCTGTTTTGTTGTTGTATTGGATGGTGAGAGAGAAAATTGAAGTATCGGCCTTAGTGTGTGGGTTTTTGGTACCAATTAGTTAGTACTGTGTTATTTTGTTAAATAATAATTTCCAAATCCAAGAAACACCTGTACTATCACATCATAGTATTGAATTCAGACATAACTTTAAGTTTGATACAACAAAAATTGTAGACACAGAACAAAATTACAAAAAGCGCTTGTTTTCCGAAATATTAAATATACATTACTTTAATAATCATACTAATAGAGAACAAGAAACAGAGAAATTGAAAAATTGTTATAAGTCTCTCGTTAAGTCAATTAAGAAAGGAGACTAACTTGATATACATAATTTGAGGGCCCCTTTCATTTACAGTATAAAGAAAACATGAACTGTTTATGTGCATCTCGCAAGGAACTGCTTGCGATTCTTATTTGATTGTATTACGTGCGTATAATATTTCTTTGTGTATGTGCAAGGTATGAAAGCAACTAAACTTGAAACTCTGAGTACATTACGATTTTACATCCTTTTCGTAAGAGTCAGAGGTATGTTGTACACTTCACTTAGTTTACGTTCATTGTACTTACCAAAATTTGTATTGTAGAGAATTTTTTAATACTCATAGATTTTTTTACCTGATAAAGGCTGGGACATTGTTCAAACGGCTGAAACGCCGTTTTGTTTTTTGAATGTAAATGTTTTAAATATTGACTACACTTGTATGCTTGACCAAATGGCTTATTTAAATACGTCACAGTCATATTTTTTTTTTTTTTTCGTTTTTAGTAATAAAATAAATACAATTTTTTCAGCGCTATGCTTTTTTTTTTAAAGAATACTCTCTGCAATTTTTATTTAAAGTAATAATAACTAGAAGGCAAAAAATTTTGAATATGGTCTCAAAATTAGAAGTAAAAAAAACTATGCAGTCTGAACCTAATTGCGTCGTATACCTACAATAAAAAAAAAAAGAATTTCCAAAGATGTATTTCTAAAAAATATTCTTCCTTGTTTCTGTTTACCTTATCTTAACCTTTCCTTATTTCTATATCATCATTCATTTTTGTGTATGTGCAATTGGAAATTTGTGAAACAGTTGCTTCGTTATGAGTACATACTTAGTAACAATCCATGACATTTGTTAAAGATAATTATTTAGTTTTCAATGCAAAACGTGTCTAGGCAAATTAAAATTTTTAGTGAACTTACAACTAAAACAACCTAACACCCCACAGTACCCTAAAGGTAGTGTGTAAATCTGCCTGATATAGAACATGCCACTACAGGTCACTCATTTTTTTCAACCGAGAACGCAAAGTGCTGTTTGTCGCCCATTGGCATATTTTGTGCCCAGTAATTCAGTTTTTGCCCATGTACACAAAATTATTTCAAAGGCCCAAAACAGCCCTTATTGTAAAATGCACTTTATAACCGAGCTCGATTGTTTTGAGTATGTATGAAAAATAAAAACAAAATTTGTTACCTTACCTGTAAAAAAATTGTCCTTTTTAAAAAGATGTATTATTAATTATCGAAAGAATTTACAATGAACAGGTTTTATAGTATTGAATAAGATACTTTTCTTGTCGCAAAATGTTTAAAGCTCAACAAGCATGGTTTTTTTTGCTACATTATAGAGAAAGTATTTAGTTTATTTATTACTGTGTTGACCATTACAAATTAGTTTCAAAAATATTTGATTTATTGCTCAATTTTAAAAAGTATCATTATAGCCATATTGCACTTTTTTATTCATCTTGCCCCGTTATTCTGTCCAGTTTTTATTAGAAAATTAATAAGATTTCCTTGGAATACTTCATACAAACATGACGTATTATTATATATACATTAAATGCCTATGACAGATTTTAATTTTCAAGGGTTTTAACAGTCAGTTATTCCTAATTTATCGACCCTTGTGCTTAAAAAGTTTCATTGTAATTTATTGGCAGTGGCTTTTGCTAAAATTTGTAAAACGTTAAAAAAAAAAACAAATACATAAAAATTTGATTATGAAAAGAACGTTAGCAAATATTAATTTATTTAAGTAAACATTAAAAAGCTGTAGCTATAAGAAAAAAAATAATTATAATAAGTGCTGATGTGATTCAAGACTATGGGCAGCAAAAACATGAGTTAACTAGTCCACTCGGCTACTACGCACTACAGCAGAGCTGGTATGGATGTTATTATGTTATATATAAGCTGTGTTTCAGGCTTGGGTAAACCATACATGTATTACATACTTTTACCGCAGAATTGTACACTTCTGATTTATTTTTGCACAAATTGTGAGTCTAACGTTGTTGATAAACAACTTTGAATATTTACGCTTTTATTATCTCTATACTGTTTATTAACTATCATTCTGTCCATTACGATAGTCTCATTTTTATCTCAGATTAACGAGCGTAAGTACTTCATTGCTCGAGATTCCGTGGATAGTCCACAACTCTAATACCCCAAATGAAGCAAAATGCTTACTTGAACCAAACTTACTGATACAAAGAGTAGTGTCAAAGGCACTGGTAACAAAAGTAACGATCAGATTTGCAAAGTATGAAGAACTTTCTGAACAAAGATCAATCCGCTAAAAAGAATTCTACATTAAAATTAGGTGACAATAACAACTTAAAACACGCTACAAAAAATCCTCAATTCCAGAGAAAAGCTATCTGATGATGTCCTGTTTATACTAAAGGATCTCAGCAGTATTAGGGTTCTAGTCAAAAAGGAAGTAGCAGCCAAGTTGGAGGAACGCGAAACAAAGTGGTTGACTGAGAAGAAACTTATCCACCAAAGATGCTAAAAGCCGTAATAATCGAGACAGAGAAACGCAACGAAACCAAAACGGAGCACTTAAAAATTTTTGTAAATAGAGTGGCTAAAACTTGGTGAGATATCAAGGGTCTTATACACTTAAAAAACAATTTAAGTCAGACTCACGATTTCTCAAGTCCCAAAGCACGAATAGCCAGGAAACTTCGCACCATGACTAATTTCTCTTCAAAACAGAACAAGACAAACCTCTCACACATCAAGCCCAAATTACCTTTTAAATCAAATGGCCCTTCATACGGAGGACTACCAAGATGAGCCATCTGTGCTCGCGATCACTCAATCAAAGTTTACCCATGCCCTGCGGTATTGTAGAATTTACATGGTCTCTCTAATCTGAATAGTTTTCTCTCATGTGATTTTTCAAGCAGCTTATTATCCACTGAAGTGCTGTGTGTTTTTGAGTCTTGGCAGACATATGCCGTCATAGAGTAAGTGCAATCTCTGCCCAACTTCGCAGTATATAACCACCCAATAAAGAAAGTAAAATAACTAGTCAGAGCAAGTCTTTTTTAGCTGTTAATTGTACCATTAGCATGGTAGATTTTCTGATAGTCAGCGTTTACTTGACGCCTGAACATTTGATTGACTTTTATAACAACTTAAATATTTTAGTCACATTTCAAAAAATTAAAATAAACTACATCAGCGGGGTCGTGGTTTTAGGTGGTGACTTTAACACACGCATTGGTCAACTAAACCAGGTGACTGAAGAGTGGTTGGATGACACAAACTTGTGCCGTGTAAGAGTCAGTCTAGACGCAGAAACAACAAAGCAGGGTCGAACGTTGGTCGACCAAATGAAAAATCTGGGACTTTGCCTGTTCAATGGAAGAAGCAAATCGAACTATAGAGGACATTTTACTTACATCGGAGCTAATGGATTCAGTGTTATTGACTTGCCATAGACTCACCATTATATCTTAATGTATCTACTCGACTTTGAAATACTAAATATGGGATGTTTCACATCGAATGCCTTAGTGCGGTGCGGGACCACTGAAACATTCGTTACTATAATAGACTAGAAAAAATTCATTAACACATAAGATAAGTGTATGTTTTTCTTCGCTTTCCGATGGTGTCCCCAGTTTTCGAAAAACAATATAAATTTAACATAAAAAAAACATGAAATGCATTTTTTCTTAAAGAAGGGCATTTTAAATATTTTTTTTAATGCTTCCAACCGTTGCCATAATCTGACACAGAGTTCTCGTCTTGCAGTTACTTGCGAATGATTGTCATAATACATATTTTTAACTGAAACCAACTCTTTATTTATTCACATGTTAATACATTTACATTTGCATGGAGTTTCAGAATTACATTATGTTGTTTACTTCTCTTTGCTTTGAAAGCTTTTTTCGTACTTTTGACCGAAAATTTTTTTGTAGTTACAACCTTTGATATTATTTTATGTTTAATTTGTTGCCTAACTTTTATCTTGGAAAAAATTTGGTATTCTGAACTTAGATACGTTTTTTGCAATTATATTGTAGACGTATTTAATGGAGTAATTACATGATAATTCAGTATTCCTGGGATTGCTTTAGCCTTTTTTATTCTAGGTTTTAATTCTACAGCTGTTTTATTGTACACCTCCTGACAACTATAAAATACTCTAGTCGCTTTACGATAACTCTTTGCCCAATTCTAAAGATCCAGTGCTGTCAAGATTCTTGTTCCAGAGAAAAGCCTCAGACTTGCTTTTCGTGCTTCTTGCTTCAAATTTGCACCAATACTGTCACATGCGTTCTTACCGTGTGAGGTGAAAAAAATTCCGCTCGGCCTGGATTCCAAAATCTTTTTCATGAAATTAGACATTTTAAGAAATGCTTTTATATTTAAAGTGTTGAACCGCACCATCTAATAGATAATACATTTTTGATTCAAAATTGTATTTGCAAAAACTTGATGATAATTTTTTGATACTCGTACACTGAAACTGTATCGTGGCTAAGGTTATCTAAAATTATTGCAAGACTTTGTCGTTGTTTCAAAAATACACTACGCTAGTAAAAACCGTTGCTTACTTATTGTTCCAATCGAACGATTGAGTAGAATTTTGTACAACAAACGCATAAATCTCCCCAAAATGTCAACTTATTATAAATTCTGCTGTTTTTCCATTTTTTTCAAATTATTTACAAATTTAAATTTTTGTTTAGCAAAAAAAATCGTGTGTTTTTAATTTGAATAATCTTTCACCAAGCAAGCCCAAAAATTCGCAAGTGTTGATATTGTTTAAAAATCGACAGTGCAACGATCACTTTTAAACTATGCATCTGGAGTAATTTGTAAGATGTTATTTCTATCGAGACAGCCAAATAAATATTGGCGTAAATTTGGCTTACTTGGACAATCTAAACAATTGCCTAAAAATATCGATCGTGTAGCGCATTACATGCTATCGACTTTCTACTATCGTGATCATTTTAAAAATGTAATTCTGTATTGTTTGTTAAGTCATCCAAATCGATAGCGTCAAGCATTAATTTTACATTTTCGTGATCTACCTTAATGCAGACGTTATGTGTGCCACTACTTCCAGCTAAAACACAGTGTGACGGTCTCAACGTTGCAAATTCGGTAAGCCTGATTCTTGTAGAAGGGTTTTCACCTTTAAAATGCTAGTAAATGTCATTCTAATTGCCAAGAATCACTCGCTTTTGAATGTATTTATTTCTGGCGTAATCTTGCTTTACAGGCACGTAAGTTTTCATGCCAATCATGAGTTGGCTTACTTGATTGTTTTCATAAAAATTTTTTACTGCAATTTCAGTTATTCGGGGATCACTTTATCTTTATTCTTTTTGGGTTGAGTGTCAGTAAAAGAATCTTATTTTATTTCGAATCTGATCCCAAAAATTTTTTTTTTATTTTTGCCAAAACAGCAATTCCAGCACGGAAGCACTCATTGCTGCATTATACTTTTACTTTTTCAGATTCGGGAGTAGAAAGAAAATCAGATTTACATTTATAAGTTTGATAACTGCAGATTTGGGCTCCTGGTATTAACGGATACTCTTACTCTCTGGAAATTTAACTAACTGCTTTAAAGTAGTGCTTAAATGATAAGTTTTACCAAACGAATTTGCGCATCATGATTGAGAAATTAATTTCATTGTACTACTAAATAACGCAAAATCTACAATGAATAAATTTGTTTATCGAAGCGTATTAAATACCACATAGTCGTGTGTGTTATGTAACTGTAACTCTTATTTCTAAAACTTTATTCAGCAAAGTACTAGAGCACGGATAAGTCTAAAGGAGTTAATGTACCTCAGAAATAGTACTTTTGAACAAAAAGGGAGACCGTCAAGACCCTTGAAACTATAGTGGTATCGCTTTAGCCACCTCTACCATTAAATTATTTACAACTATTTTGGTAACACGACTCTCTACCTGGTGCGGAAACAACGATATTCTGCTTGAATCTCAGTCTGGATTTCGACGTGGAAGATTGCGTGATGATAACATTCTCACACTGCCAGCTAAAATAGCTATGTTGCTGTCCAAACCGAATGGCAAGCTACATGTAGCATTTATCGATTTTCGCAGAGCTTTTGATTCTATAGTGCATTTGGTCCTCTGGGGTTCCTTGCACATAGTTGGAGTCAGTGTCAACTACATCAGAGTACTGAGAAGTTTGTAAAATCCAGCCAAAATGAAAATTAGACTGGACAAAGGTAGATTATCTAACAGCATCGAGATAACAGAGTAAGTGCTCTTAGGTGACTCTTTTAGCTCTCTGCTGTTTGCTACTTTATTGCATGATATACTACAATTTTTCGAAAAGGAGGGCATACCAAGATCCAAAATTCTATTGATGTACTATTATTCGCTGATGATCTTACTATCTTGGCCGAAAACCCCTGGACTTACAATAGAAACTGGATTTGTTGTCAAACTATTGTAAAAAAAACAGCAGATAGTCAGCTTCGAGAAATCAGTAGTCTTAAACATCAGCAATGCAATAAATTCACGTCAAGAAAAACAAGTTAAATACTAAGATCTGCCTTTAAAAACAATCAAAGAATAACTTACCTTGGTGTCACCTTTGTCAAGTGGTTCATTAAGGCCAACTTTGAACTGGGCGTTGTATAAAGGTAAGGCAGCGCTGAGCTCGATATAGCATATTCTCTGTTCAGGCAATTATAAAAGTATATCATCAGCTCAGAAACTGTTTAACGCAATTGCTTCTTGTACAGTACTTTACTGAGCCGGAGTGTGATCATACCCCTGAGATAAAGCGAATTCAAGCTATTTTTTTTTAAGCGATTACTTTAGTTTTCTAGATGTACTTTTGGATACCTGCTGAAAAACTGGAAACAGGCTCCTATGACCTAGAATGCGCAATGGGATCGAGAGCTTTGACTTTTTGGAACCAAAATTATAGGCTCTAGTTCTGAGAGGTACACTAATCGTATGTATATCAGATTGAAAAACCTAAACAGCTCATCTGACTATAAAACTAAACTTAACTAGGTCTCACAAATGCACAAGATCCTTAAAAAAACCGATCATGAATATCTGAAGAACGTTGAAGAAGACAATTCCATTAGGCTGGCTCTTTCCGTCATTACCAGCGTAATAAAACACTTCAGGTTTTTATCAAATGAGTATCAACCGCCTTAAGTTTTTTAGTAATGTGACTTTATGTTTGTAAATTATTAATAAATAAATAATGTGGCTAGTAAGCATCTCGAGTTCTTTGGTGATTGTTGCTTATGTTGTTAAGGTTGTGCAAGTAATTTTCATTTTTTTCAAAGATTTTCGAAATTCATTGTTTATGTTTATAATTTTTAAAATGAACTCTCATCTAACAAATTACTGCTCGTAATTTAGTTATATGGTTTGAGCATATTTAAATTTGCCACTTGGCACGCAACCTCCAGCCGTTATAGTGGCCGTATTTTGAAGATCGTGATTTCAATTTTCTGCTGTTGTCCAAAGCACTGTTTTGCGTTTTGGAAAGAAAAAACGTCGTTTGCATCTTGAATACAATAATGTGAAGACCTTCCCCTTTAGAAAAGTTACTATACTTTGTGCTAGTGGTGTAAAAACTACTATTACCATAAACAACAAGGTTTTACTTACTTCTAAGAATATGTACGTAAATGCACGTTTATATTTTCCTATAATAATATAATATAGTTTTTTGTGTAGGGCATTCTACACAACTTCCCTACCGATCTCTATCTAATCTTCTAATAAAATAAAAGAAAATTTAGTTTTTTATCTAAGTTATTTCGACTTCTGATGTTTTTTAATTAGACTCCCCAAACGATTTAAGTTGAACCGTCTACATAAACCTCTACCAATCTTTACAAACTCCAACATACTTAGATTAAAAAATGTATGCAAACCTAAAGTACTTGAAGGGTATATGGGTCATTCTACCGAAACTGGCAGCACTCATAGGCCGAAATAAACAAACACTAAATATAGGGTGTTACTTGTGAAAATGTTTTTTTCGTATTATCCGTGACCAACATAAGTTAAAACTTTTCGGGCTCAGCTGAATCTGGATAAGAAAAACTTTTCCGACGACTTTCTTGTTTTATTTTCAAAAAATAGGTACGGCACGGGCTCTCATAAAATCTTATGAAAACCGAGATAACGGCACTGTCAATGATAATATGACTTTGTTTTTAAATTCATGTCATATAATTTCTATTAAAATTTTGTACAATCTATTATCTGAGTCGATAATCTAGCATTAAACGAACATACAAAGCGTTACAAAACAGCGGTATGGGCTCTTAGAAAAAAAGAGTGCTATGGTCTTTTATAAATGCGTCAAAAAATAGAAATTGTAACGTACCAAATAGAAATTAAACTTTGCCACTGCATTTATGTCATTACAAAATTGATGTATTTTAACCCACCACATTCCGAGTCTATAATTAAACAATTTGATAAGTTGAATGATATTTCATAGCATTACAGGCTCTTAGTTTCTATTTGGGAGATGTATAATCTTCAAATTTGCGAGCCTGTAGCATGATATTGAAATTAAACAATGGGAAAAAGTTTCTGCAACATCCTCGACCCTTGTAAAATACAAAATATTTTAATTGGAATGCCCAAATTCATTTGCGTTCATTTGTGGAAGCCTTTTTTGTTAAAATGTTAAAGACTATAGCCTGATAAGAGGGTCAGAAGTGCGTTTAAACGTATCGAAAATCTGATGTGGCCAATCAAAAGGTCAAATAAAAATACTCTGTCTGCCATAATTTCAGACCCTTAAGGCACTAGTAAAAGCTTCTAACCTTAATAACGTGATTTTGCTTTTCATTAACGCAGTTTTCTACTAAAAATTATTTAAAAAATTTTTTAAATGTAATTTTACATTACAAATAACCCTAATTGTTGTAAAAAAATTTCAAGCTGAATTACGCTCAGGAAGAACGTTTTATTTAAAGATATATATATGTCAATAGTTACATTTTGTTATCTCTTACATTAATTACATATTTTGCTTCTCACACAAATACATATTTGATATTCACTTAAACGCATTATTATCACCAAATAGATTGTATTCGTTTATCTATGCTATCTATAAATTTTGCATATTTGATTATTTTAGTTAATTCTTTTATCATTAGTTTTCTTTCTTTTTAAAAATTTACACATTGCCAAAATACATGTTCAATATTGTCTTGAGTTTCGTTACATTCGCATAAGTCACTAGGTACTATTCGAATCTAAATAAATGGCAGTTAAGGAAAGTGCGTCCACTTCTTATTTTATTAATAGAGACTATCGATTTCCTTGATGAATTTAAATGGTTGAACCATGGTTTTTTTTTTGGTTTCTGAAAAAATTTGTAGTACATTTTACCTATAGTCTTAAATAATTCTGATAGTCTTAATTTGTTTTTTTTTTTTTCAATGTCCATACGTTGTTTGCTAATAACGTCAGTGAATGGTATGACCTCATCCAAAAAGATTCCTTTTACAGCGGCTTCCTTGGCCAAAAGATCAGCCGCTTTATTTCCAGACATTCTGAGGTGAGCAGGTACCCAAATTATATCTAATTTTTTTCCTCGTTCTATAGTATTCTATACAAGTTACGTAATTTTTCAACTGAATAATAAGGGGGGATTCATGTTCTAAGCCCCTTATATTTGTCAGAGCAGTAAGTACGCTTAAAGAGTCAGAGAATATTTTAAAGCAGTTATTTTGCGAAGGTATTAATTTTATGGCATAAATCAGTGCGTAGCATTCAGCGGTAAAAATTGAAGAGAGACCTGAAAGTTTGTGGGATAGGGTAAAGTTATTGTTTGTTGATCAAATTGAACAACCAGTATGAGTTTTATTGTCAATGATTAGCTTAGAGCCATCGGTGAATATGTGTATACAATTTTCCTCGTTGTTTTTGCAAAATTTACTTAGGAATTCTTGCATGAGTGCTTCTGAATTTCGGATATTTCTACCTGTTAATAAATCTGGATTTAATTTATAAAAATTTTTTAAAAATGCAGTAGTAAATTTAGGGTACTTGTGAAATCGTACAATAAGAACGTCATAGGACTGAGTCTCTTCAAAACATTCTAATATTAGTGGTTTACTAAATTTCATTTCATGTATAGGGGTATTAGCTGTTTCATGTAGGATTTCAATGTTCTTTATAACTGAATTATTTTTTCTTGAGAGATGTTTTAGGATAAATGTTTTGCTTAAGTATTTAAATCTTTGCACCAGAAAAGGTATTTTTGATTCAGACTTTAGAACGCACACTGGTGTGCTTCTTTGATAACCGAAGGCCAGTCTAATAGCAGAGTTTTTAATATTTTGTAATTTGGGAAAGTAAATGTTAGAGACAGGAGTTATTAAAAAATCACAGTATTCGAAAACAATTCTTAACAAAGATTTGTAGATCAAAATGAGTACATCTGAGTCTGCGCCCTACCATGTTCGCCTTAGACAGCCCATAATGTTGAGGGGGAAGTGGCTTTTAGTGATCAAGTAGTCAATGTGTTTGTGCCAGTTTAAATGTGAGTCCAGTATCATTCCTATAAATTGTACATCTGACGAAGGTTAAACCTCGATATTATTAACTTACACAACAAAGTCATTGACTCTACTTCTGGTTTTACGAAAGATAACTAACCGATATTTATCTGGCTCTATTTCTAGTCCTCTATTTTCTAGAAAGCAACTTGCTATAATCATTTCGGATTCGAGGAGTTCAATAGAGTCTTGGGTTTTTTCTAACGTAGTGTAGATTTCATCATCAGCAAATCTAAGAGATTTAGTATTTCTATGTAAGATATCATTCATTTTGGCTGTATATAGAGCGTAAATGATAGGACTAGAAGTTAGGCCTAGCGGGAGTCGATTATTGGCATAGAATTTACCTCTTTTGCTAGCGTTTAGAGGGATGATGTGTCTTTCATTTATCAAGTTTTTTATGAATAAAATAAATCTATGTGGTAATTCTAGTCTATATAGGTCATCTAAGACTATGTTGGGAATAACGTTATCAAATGCTCCTTTGATATCCAAAAAAAAGGCAACTAGGCTCTTTTTCTGAAAGAAACTATTTTGGATGTCTGTGGTCAGAGACTATCTGCACATGACCTCCCTTTGCGGAAGCTATTTTGTTCGTTAGGGAGAATGTTATTATGTTCTAGCCACCAAATACATCTATTGCAAATCATTTTTTCCATTATTTTTAAAAGACACGAGGGCATTCATATAGGTCTAGCTTTTCCATTAATTTTTGGGATGAAGATGATTAAATAAGACAATCAGTCGTCTGAAAATTTACCATCAGAGTATAAATTGTTATACATATCTATCAGTGATCTTCTAAAAAATTTAGGTAAAGAGCATATGATGCGATACGTAATTGTGTCACTACCTGGAGCTGAGTCCAAATTTAGGTTCTTTAAAACGAATTCTAATTCTTCATATGTAAAAGGTATGCAAAGAATATGTTGGACCTCATCATGTTGACTATTTGGGATAGCATGATTAAATATTTCTGTAGAGATGGTTTTTGGTGTACAAAGTTTATGCAAGCATGTTGCAGTTTCCTCCAAGAATTTTCTGTTACCTGTGTTTGATCGAGAACGATTAGTCCATTCTTGAAGCATTCTATTTTTGACCATACTTCTGAAATTTTAGATTTTTGTTTATAGATTCGCAGTATTCCCTGAAAGATTTTTTGGTGGTACGAAGGGTTTTTTTCGTTTGAGAAACAATTTTTTTGTGATTTATAAAATTTCTCGTATTGCATTTATACTGAAGAGACTTCAGACTTGCTTTTATGATTCTAATTACTTTATCGCCTTCCTCGTTCTACCAAATGGGTCTTTTATTTTTTGATTTTGAGTTATTTTTATAGTTCAAATTAGTTTGTTTCTTGATATGGTTCATAGATTTAACAATACAATCATTAAGAAAATCAACAAAAATATTATATCGTTCAACAGATCTTTTGTTAATAAAGTTGATCAAGTAAAATATTGCAAAACCTTTTTCAAGTTCAGATTTGAATTTTTCCCAGTTAGGCTTTTGAAGTTATGTCTATGATCTATTTTTGGAAAAAGGTTTGGACTAGCAAATATCTAAATGGCTATTGGGAAGTGATTACTACCCCACGTATCGTCTATTACGGACCATTCAGTTTGAATAGCGTAATTCATCGATACAAATGTCAAGTCTATGCATGATAAGGAATAGGTATGCTGAGTTATAGTAACATGGGTATGGCTACCATCATTGAGCAAAAAGTATTTTTCATAGTCTACATTGTCGACTAAGATTTTACCATTTGAGCAATTCCTATTACTTTCCTAGAGGTTATGGTGGGAATTCAAGTCACCTAAGACTATGAAGGAGTCATAAGGTTCTATTTTGTCTATGAATTCTGTCCAGCACTCTGTTGACAGTTTACTATTGTTGGATGGGCATCTGTAGCAAGCTGCAATGTATATAGCCCCAGAGTTGGACTCTATTGACACTACCCCCACTTCCAGACCTCGATTCAACATATCAAATTTAATCACGTCATTAATGATTTTTTCTCTAACGAAAAAGGTGATACCACCACCATCCCTATCAGTTCTATCAAACCGAATAGTATGAAAGCCTTTAATTGTAAAATTATTATTTTCTTTTAAGAATGTTTCTATTATAACAATTACGTCATAATTTTGTGAATGGTGATGTAAATCTAGTTTGTTTGAAATGCATCTAGCGTTCCATTTATAAATTTTAAAGTTAAGCATAAATTTGTTAAATTTAATTAAGTGTAAATTAAACTACAGTTGTAAAAGCAAATTAATTGTGTTATAGCGATAAAGAACAATTAAGGTACTAAAGGGAGTATAAAATGTTTATTAAATTGGAATTTACCTAGTTTTTTTCCTATTTTGGTAAGAAGTTTTAAAGTCTTGATTGTTTTTATTAGACTTGTCTGTTAATTTGTTGACAATGTTTTTTAAAGTATTGTCTCTATTATTATTTTTATTATTTTTCTAGGTGAAATCTTCTTTGGTGCTGAAACTATCCTTGTCGAGTTATTGTTCCAAAATCCAGGTTTCTTCAGTGAGCATGTAGTAGTCATTGTAAGGGTCGTGATTGTATAGAGATATTTTTAATGTTAATTGAATCAATATTACTTTCCAGTTCTTGCACGTGATGTCACATATTTATGTATAGTAGTATTTATGGATTCACCTTTAAGAGGGATAGGAAGCAATGAGGACCCGTAGCTACAAAGTTGGATTTGTATTGCCCGCAACTCCTATTACGAGATACCTCAGAGGGGGTATACAGGGACGTAATCAGGTTCGTAATGCCCCTGACCAGGGATACACAACACCCCGTGGTCTTACGATACTACTTAACAAGAATTTATTGACTCTATTTTGTTCCTGTTAGGTGCAGTAAGTCGCTGATGCCCCGGAATCTCTTCAGTTCGTATTGCCCTGAAGATCTGCAGGTACATTAACTTCTTTACCTAGAGGATACCTCTGGTTCGTACTGCCCCGGAGATCCGCTCCTTACCCGAGGAATACAAGGGAGGATTCACTGGTGTACGGGGAAAACTTGGAGACTGTAATAGCCTCTTCGTTGCCCGTGTAGCCAGATAAGTATTCAAAGTGAATAGTATAGTAGAAGAAGAAGCAGACAAATATATATGTATCAATTCGCTATTTATTGCGATATAAGAAATTACAACAGTGCTTTGAAGAGCAGAGCTCCCTAGTCAAAGCACTGGACTCGTTGCTTATGGCAAAAGTGATTAACATGGTCTTGCATGGGCCTTTTATACCCTCAGAGAAGCAGCGGCGTCGGCGGCTTTGATGAGGTGGCTCAAAAGACTTGAATATTTCGCCGCAATTCGCAACTATTGTGTGTTTCGATATACACATAAGCATTCCATATTGTCATGTTACAGGCGCTATTACATTTATTTTATCTATTCACATTCTAGTAAACCTGATAGACCGTGTTAAGGGGTATCAGATTGAATTCAAATTGGTGATAGACACTTGTACGTATACCTAGTTCCTCACAATGTGTATGTTCCTTAGGCCATCTGAGTTAAGAACATGTGGGAGTCACTTGATTTGACATTTGTTAATGGGTTCCATTATTACTATTTGTCTTTAAGGCAATGCTGACTGCTCCTTTTGCAAGCAGTTCGTTAAGATTTTGCATTTTAAACTGGTACATTTCTGGATGTTTTTGTGGCATGCTTCTCAATTTTTTGGGTCCGTACTCTTGTGATCCGCTTGACAGTGAAGGCACCAAGGAACAGTACCTTCACAGGGTTGGATCATTTCGCACATTATACAGTTAGCTTCCCATTTGCAGAATTTGCTGGTGTGACAATAACGAAAACACTTATAACATTGCATCGGATTGCAGATATAAGGGGTAACACGAGCTAGTAGTCCAAATATAGCAATTCTGTCAGGTAGCTCTTGACCCTCAAAAAGTAGTGCAACAGTTTCACTAGGGAGCCATTTGTTGGTTTCATTTGTACCCAGTCTGTATCTTCTGTTTAATCTTTTAACCTCACAAACTTTATACTTAGATTTAACGTTTTTCAAGATGAGTTCATCTGAAAGATCAGTAGAAATTTCTCTAATAAGAGTTTTTCTTACTTGTCTGTATGTAGGAAAAAAAATGTCTAGATTGTGAGATGCCAGAAAGTCATCTTGTAAGAAGTTGTTGACCTGTTCTATATCTTTCAAAGTCACTTCGACTTGAGATTTGCTTTTTTCACTGTATCTTCAAAGATATACTTTTTATACAATAAGCTGGTAACTTTATAAGAATTCAAGTCTGTGGTACTTTGGTGTTAATAACAGTACCTTACCATGATACTCTAGGGTCCCTTGTTGCTGGATGAGAAAAGATTAAGTGTATGTGCCAAAATTCCATCTTTTGGGACATATAATGCACTGACAGAACTAACTTTGGCATTCTTGTTGCCATGCCCGTGCTATGCATCACGTGAATTCTTGGTTGTTTTTATTCTTTTTTTGCCTACGATTGTTGTATCATCTTGAGGACGACTACAATCATCATTAGATTTTTCAATGCCGTCTCCTGTGTCCATGCTCTCGTCATCATCTGCTATCAGATCAGTCGTCTTTCCTTTTCAGCACCACCCGCCAAGTGGGGGGCTAGACAACACAAAAACTCCACTAATGAGGTTAGAGAAGCCACAAAGACTCCATAGCGTGGATCGATAAACAAAAGCGATTACAGCCTGTATAAAAACAAGCCAGCATCTTTCGCGTTGTAAAAATTTTCTTATGCAGATACGAGGGACAAATCTTTAAAAGCTATCTATAATGTCACTATTTGCAGTCCAATACTTGCGGTGTTCTTCAGAAACTAGTAGTCGTCGTCTAGCTAGGAGTAGAATTTATCATCAGGTGTGATGGTTAGAATTTTAGTTTCTGCATGATGTTTAAGAATTCAATTTATGTAAAACATTTAAAAAAAAGAAAGTATAGTAATTATTTTAATAATTGATAATTTAATAAGACGATACCCCAGATGCTAATAAGTACCATCTACTACATGGCGAGCTTGTAGGTCCTACGTCTGGTGTAAGCTTTGTTCCGGGATTTAGGGTCGTAGTAGTCTTACTAATATATAAAGCAAAGTTGCTAAAACCGTTGTAATCGCTAAGCACGCAAACTACTGAACCGATTTTACTGAAATTTTGCATACTAATTCTTCATGATTCCGAGATGGTTTTCGCATAGTTTTTTTATTCAAAGATTTAAGAACAATAGCGATAAATAAGCGCAAAGTTTTGCTAAAATAAGCTAGAAGAGTGGTTATAAGAAACCCCATCGAGTAGACAATCATCGCAGTCAATTATCGGCACTACACTAAGAATAGAGGAGTCCGTCGTGCAGCTGGGCATCCCAACTACCGATGACACTCTTCTTTTATGGGCAAGCAAAATATATCGGTTTTTACCCCGGATCCCCAAAATAAACGAGTGCCACGGAAAAACAGGCGTCCAGAACGTCAACGTCTCCGGTAAAATACCAGGAAACGTTTCAAACCAGAGCACAACCTCCTCGAGTACTTCAGAGCTTTGTGGCCATTTAACCATCTGACCTGGTGCCGTCAGAGAATTTTCTACTTCAAATCCGAGCCAGGGAAGACAGCCCTGAAGAGTACGGGCAGCCACAATAGCCTCCTCAGTGGTCGTCCTAACGGCGTATCTACAGAGAAGGTATTCTCCAGGCCTACTTTCCTGACTACTAATGAATGGTTGGTTATCTGGGGAACGACCTAAATACAAGATATTTTTTGGTCAGCGGCGTACTTCCTTTCCTGTACAGTCTCCGTACACAGAGACCCAAAGGATAAGCGCCAAGCTACCTACAGCTAGCTCTTCATTATCAAGAATAATAATAAGGAATAGCTACAAGTTCACCACGGGCCCTTTTCAGGGCCATTGCAAGTATTTACATTCCCTACTTAACCATCAATCTCATCGGTTATTTTAAGGGCCACTTAAGTTTGAATTACCTGGCAGCTAATACATTTTTAATACGATTTCTGGAGACGATTCGTCAACTCAAAGACTATGTAAAGCCGGCCACTATTAAACCAAGTCAGTCATTTACTGGCAGACGTCACGAGTAGAGTTGTTCGTAGCAAGGCTGGGAACCCCGGTGACCGACGACCCTACTTTACCCTCTCAACTTCAAGCATTCAACGAGGAATCACCGATCCTCTTCAAGGTCTGCGCTGGGAGAACCTAACTGCTATGAAGAAAAAATAATAAACGTGAGCCAACGGGCAAGCATCACGAACCAACCTTTACACCTTAGATCACCAAAACAACTGAGTCTGAAAAAAAAGGTGCTTTAGACACCGTCTTCGACATTATACCAGGAGACGTTGGGAAAGAGCTCTACAACTAGCTCCAAAACTTCAAACCCTGAGGTATCCAGGCAGTCACGTTTATTGGAAGCTTCAGTCAAGAAAGATTTTACTTAAGAAGCTCACTGGTCCTTTTCAGGTTCATTGGACGTTGAACTATCTTGCCAACAAATATATTACAACACAATAAAGTTGAAAAAAATAGCCTTTAGGGCTCACAAAAGTTTCAACTATGCCAAAAGTCACAAGAAATCGAATTGGAAGGAGTCTTGGGTGAAGCTGAGACGGGGGGGGGGCCGCTAGTGGGATATAAGACATGCGTTACTTGCACGTATATAATATTTTTGTGTATATGTATGTATAATTGTATTGGTGTACGCTTACTATACATATGAACTTTATTGACAAAGCCCTGATGCATGCAGATTCACGTACACCTTTTCCAACATCACTTATTTTAGGAATATTCTATTGATGATTTAGAGCTTTCAAAATAGAGTAGTTCTTTAGGAAATACATCTTTCCACGAGAAGCAGCTCAAAAGATTTTTAGCAGGGTAATACATAATAGTAATAATAATAATAGTAATAGTAATAATAAAAAAAATAAAAAAAATTGCAATATCCATTGTCACTTTCTTAGTTTTGCGTGAAACTAATTTGTGTTCTCTACAAGTAAAGTACTAAATTATGTATGTATAAATAAAAAGTATGTATATGCAATACATATACATACATACGTCTGCTACCCCTCTTTTCTCTTGGTGTAATAGTGGTGCAAAGACGACGACTGATGTATGTTTTATCTCCGTGAAAACGAATGAATCAAGGTCCAAACCGTAGTTGTAGTCAACTACCTGTCAATGGGTGGGTTCGTTACCCAGTGCAAAATTAATTGAATTTAGTCACCTATTTAACTAATAAAAGGAATTTTGTATTTTTTTATTTGTTAAAAAATTTTCGAATCCCTACAGTTTATACAGCGATTGCTTACGATTAATACTTTGTGAGAAAAACTTTTTTAATGCAATACTATTATTAAAACCTCATACTTCCTTAACTCAGTTTTATTAGTCGTCGGCTTGAACGAATATCTTCCAATGACTATGTTCATTAATAAAATGATTTTTCAATCAAAATTCTTATAATTATTCTAAGATCTTTAACAATCTCAAAGAACTTGCAATCACCTAAAAGGGGTAAGGTTACTTCGCAATCAGCGCACACAAAATTTAAATTTATATGTAGTATTTATACAAGAAATAACAATATCGATTTAAGGAAGTTACTTTACGATCTATACGAAACACTAAATACATTTTACGTCACTAATTTTTCTTAAATGATTAACGTTCGAAATTTTTAAATTTAAATTTATGTGCCTTAATGTTCTATCTATTAGAGAAACTCGACTACTGGGGTACACACAGATGTTTTAAGAACCTAGTAGAGACCATAAAAGTATTTATTTTACTGATAGTGGGACTCCAAAGATGATTTTGATCTTGGCTTTTTCGCACGACTTGCTTAGATGATTGATTGCTCGTGGTCGTACATCGCCTTTGTCCAGGTAAAGCCGATCAACGGGTCCTGAACAAGAGGTATATTGCTAAAGAGCCGTAAATCTTTCTTGACAAGATGACGCCAATAAATGGGTCCTAGCCGAGAGATGGACTGCCTCCCTGGACTTATTTAAGGCTCTTTATACTCTTATCATTTAATTTTTGTAGAAGCTTTTCCACTTTTTGGGTGAACGCGCTCTAGCGTTCGCTTAGCATACCTTGCACACATCACCCGCGTTGCGTTCAAATTCGAATTTTAATATGTAAGGCAATGATGAATTATAAATAAAAAAAATCAGGTGTCGGTCTCGGGACCTCCGACAGATATAAAATATTAAAGAATATGTTATTGAACTCGGTGGTATCTGATTGTCTATGATGAAAATAGTTGTTTTCGTCGGAGGAGTGCCATTGTCTCCGGGGCTATTTTGCGGCCCGAGGGACCTGTTAAGACTTTACGAATTTACGAATATGTATTTTTATCATCGAATATTATAGATTAGGAAAAAGTAAATATTAAATTATGTTTATATTTTTTTTGTTTAATAAGATATAAACAATAATACGCGGCGAACAGTATCTATACTATCTATTAGCGCACGGTGGCTTGGTCGGCTGGTTTGTGGGATGGCACGCGGGAGACTGCGGGTTCGTTTCCCTGCCAGAGCGGCTCTCCAAAGCAAGTACCTCTGTGAATATTCACATGTATTTTTTCACCTCGCGATACTCCTCGTGAAGGGATGGGCGACCTTCTATCATTTTCATTAGTCGCCTCTCGGAGCCCTATTAAACTACTAATAGGGAGAGTTCCCTTATTTCTTTTTCTATTTATAATATTTAATTTATGTACACATTTTAACTGGTAATCAACATACATTTATTTTTCTGAATATTTCATTCGAAAAGCCTGCCTGTCTCTTATTTTATCATCTGGCTTGTACGTGTAAAAAGAAACTCTAAAATTTTTTTCTACAACAAATCCATTCTTATCGGACAATGATTTGTAGACCAGAAGTATGTTTCGTGCATGAAAAATAATACTATAGATGTATTCAAATTATATGCATGCATTTGGAAAAAATTTATCTTAACACATGTAAAACAAATGCATAATTTTAATCGAAGGTTTGTTTGCTCATTTAATTTAGAAAACAAATAAAAGGTTTTTATATAAAAAAATTATTTAATGTATCTTGAATGTATTGCTGTATACTGTAAATTTAAATTAATTGTGAAAAAAACGAAGTTCTTACTAGTAAATACATGTTTATATCTTTAGAAGGCTTATTATAAATGTACCGTATTAAGCAGGACACGATCAGAAAATTTCACAAATTTAAAATCCATAGTATATAGAAAAAGAAGTACATGGTTCTTTATATTGTGTCTTATTCATTATGCATTAGCTAAAAAAAGTTGCTAAAGCAAGGTGATTCACAAAATTTGCTTTCTACCTTTCACCTCTCGATTAGGTTTAACCTACGGCTTGAACTTTTTTTCGCTAAACAACTTTCAACTTATGAAGTTTTGTTAAAAAGTTGATTACTTTAACAGTATAAATTCTGTTTTTCTGACATACAACACTAAATTAGCCAAAAAAGCCGCAACTTTCTGTACTTAATTTCAAATTCCCCATAAAACTTATTTGAAAATTTTCAATTTGGAATGAATGTTTTTCTATCGTGGTGAGCAACATGCCCTGGTATTTTAAGTATAGATTAGTTAAGTTTTATTTTACACGAATGTATTTTGATGTTACTAAAGTTACTTTTAGGCTTGGCCATCTGGCGAGTACAATTGAAAGCGTGGGATACCATACGACGATGTCGTATTTTTTTAAAATTTTTTTCTGTAAAACTAATTGGTGGATCGTTTCGTTTTAGTGTGCACTTTAATCATGACATTTTCTGTAAAAAAAAAAAGGAGCGAAATTAAAATAATGAATTTTGTTAAAACTGATGAATATAAAATTTTACTATACATGTACGTGTTAAAATAACTACATTTAAAAATTTAATATTCTGAAAACGAAACAGTCGAATGATTTTATATTTGATCAATTTTCTGAAAATCAGTATGAACGTCTAGTTCCAATTTCAAAAAAATTAGTGTGGGATCATATTTGTATGGAACGTCCTGAAAACAACATTACAAAAATGTACATAAAAAAAAATAAATGATGTGAAAAATGCCATTTAATAGTAAGTGTTTTTAAATTTTTACCGAGTATTAATTATTAAAATGCAATTTTTTAGTTATGAAAGTAATTTATAAAGTACTTTTTAATGGAAGAGTATGGTTTGGTTACGGGAATTCGGCAAGCACAGTGTGCATATACATGCACATAACAGGTAACTTATGCAGACAAAAAATTGCAAGGATTCTAATATTGACAATACCGCATCTACGCTGACATTCCATTATGTTTTATCAACACGAAAAGTTTTGTTGGGACGTAAAAAATGCTACCATTAGTACATTTTTTAGGTAGATGATGCTGGTATCACTACTTATCAATTGTTGCTTGGTTTCGCTAAGCGAAACGCACTCTCAGCCTGCATTCATAAACTATACAAGTGTTGTTCTAATTTTCGTCTGCTTATTGCATATATTTATTAATTTTATTTGTTTCCAATGTACAGAATTAAGATTTTTTTTACATGTTTTGATACCCTCCACAAGAATCCCATGTAGTCTCGCTCGCATTATTTTAATTTTAGTAACTTAAATAACTAAGCCTTCTAATACTCTTAAGCTATTCGCCGCGCTCTCTATCTATTTGCATCAAAATTTTTTCGTGTACCTACCTTTCTCTTTGCAATGCTCAATTCATAATTAACCTTACATTTTCTTGGTCCGCTTTGCTTTACACTGGGTAACGCTATCTAATCTTACATTCTAAGCAGTCTTTCTCTCTAAATCTCTATTCAACTAGCCTCTTGGCCCTTGATCGATTTAGTTTTTTTAATTCTTTGCTGAATTTACATAGACTGATAATAGGATCCTCTTCCAGTAATTCCAATAATTTTTCTCTAGTTTTCTGATACGTGTCTAAAAATTCCCATTCTTCAACACCTTTAACCCATTTATCACTGATTCTTTCATTTATATCCTTGTATTTAAATATATGTACCATTTTTTCTGGTTCCTTCCTGCATACCCTACAACTTTTGTCTCGGAATCCCTTGTTTCCTACACCCTACATTTCTACATCTCAACCTTGTCCATATGTCTTTTATTTCTTCTGTTATCTGTCTATCTTCCCAGTATTTTTCAATCCCGGATTCCTTTTTTATCTTCGTGTAGTAATAGCAGTAACTTGATTTCTCGATTTTGAACCAAATCTTTTGAGTTTCTTGGTCTCTTTTTATTTATAGTTCCCTTTCTAGCCTATCTGAAAATTTACTTGCTACCGCATTCTGAAATAGGCCTTTGATTCCTATTCCATCTCCAAGCTTTTCGCTTCCAGTATTTTCGCTATGTATAATATGTATTTTACCGCCCTTCTCATAGTTTTTAACTCTAAGCTTTTCTGGCTTTATCTGCGGTTTTAGTTACATGGTGGCTAAACGTATTTTTTTTTTGTAAACCAAAATCCTAAATACTTTTATTTATTGACTACTTCTATTCTTTATCCCTTGAAGTGCAAGTTCTCCCCTTCTTCAAGCCTGGCTCCCTTTCTGAAAACAATGATTTTTGTTTTCTTTATACTAACCTTCAGTTTATTTTTATCATTGTATCTTTCTAAGTTATAGAGCTTGCTAAAGTTGTCCTTCCTTTGTATCTGAAACCACTGCTACGTTATCTGCAAACTTAAGGTTAAAGATCTTTTTTCCTGCTAAGACAGTACCTCCCTCGTTACTCCTTATTGACTCCTCTTCCAAGTCCTCAAGGTAGATACTGCATAGGCTTAGGCTTAAAGGGCACCCCTGTCTAAATCTGCACCCTGTTTTGAATCTTTCTGTGATATCTTCCTCCTTTATGACTTTATTGTCAGTGTTTCTGTATGTTTCTTCTTTATTCTTCAAAATTTCTCTTTAATCCCTATTTCCTCTCATTTTTTCTATTAAAATTTCCCTGTTCACCCTATCAAATGCTGTTTTGAAGTCTATGAAGCGAACGTTTATTCTTTCCTCTTTATTTCTCAGCTTATAATTCATTACTGTATTTAGTGTAAATATGTGGTCCCCAGTGCTCCTATTCTCTCTAAATCCTGCCTGACTTTCTTTCAATTTTCTATTTTCTTCAAACCAATTTTTTAGCGTGACCGCTAGCATACTTGTGAGAATTTTATATCTTATATTTAATAAAGCTATCCTTCTGTAATTTCTGATATCTTTTTCATTGTTTGCCTTGTACATGGGGAATATTCGTGCCACTTTCCATCCCTTCACTAGCTCTGCTCTATTAAATACTGCTAGTTCCCCTATACAAAATAAAGTTAGCACCTTGAAAAATTCTACCGGTATCCCGTCCACTCCTGCTGCTTTGTTATTCTTCATTCTTTTGAGTGCACTCAGCACTTCGTCCCCTGTGATTTTAGCAGTTAACGTCTCCTCTGACTCGTCCTCTTATTTATCTTCTTCTGCCGGCCTTTCAGTCTCATCTTTACTTTTTCTTCTCGTATTTTTTTTCTCCTGGATTTGGCATACCTTGTGCTCCTAAAAACTTTTTGAAGTGCTATAGCCAATACTCTTTTTTGTTGCCTGCTTCTTTCTTTTTCTTTTTTGGCTTAAATTTACCTATTATCCTCCGGAATTCTGCCATTCCTCTTAGTGTGAGCGAACTAGATTTTTGACTTAGAAATCCAGACTAGGCTAAAAAATTTTCTTTGTATAGGTCTCGAGTCCGATAAAAAACATTACCACTTTCGAATAAAAAAAAATGTCAGTGAAAGGTCCAAAAAAAATTGTACAAATGGCCATATTAGCTTTTTCCCGTCTATCGGAAAAGCTGTAATTCAGCCAGAAAAATGTTCTGCATTCAAAAGATGCGCAATTTTAAGACGAACAAAATAAGCCCTGGCAACCGCAAATCGGCCTCACCGTTTTTCCGCAAATTTCCAAAAAAGGCCAATTTTACCCTGTTTTTCAGCATTTCATAACTCGTGTTCTAATTAATATTTTGACTTCAATTTTTATCTGAACATGGATTTTGTGGTTCTTAATCGGATGCAAGCTTTTTGCAAACCGTCAAAAGGTCCTTCCAAAAAACGGCTCTAAAAAAGTTGTTAGACCACATAGAAATATTTTACAAAATGTTTTTTCTTAATGAGATATTAATCTAACACTGATTAAATTTTCGTACCTCTCACTTTTTCGTAAGTACCCTAAAAATGTATCGGAAAATAGTGTTTTTTCGCAAAATACGACTGGTGGCTCGCTATGGCACTGGGTTGAGCCCGCCGCCGCTTTAGGCCACGTCCTCGCAGCGCCGTACCACTCCAGCGCCGCCGCTGGTACCTTGCGACAAAAACACTATTTTCTGATATATTTTTACGATACTTACGAAACATTTAAAGATACGAAAATTTAACCAGTGTTAGATTAACATCTTATTAAGAGAAAACATTTTCAAAAATAGCTCTATGCGGTCTAATAACTTTTTTAGAGCCTTTTTGAGAAAGGACCTTTTTATAGTTTACTTTACCGCTGAAATTTTTTATGTTTGTTATAATAATAGTCTATCTTTCTTGTAAGGTTATGCCCACTAAGTCTGTTCCTATTCCTCTATTCTCTATTTCATTATTATACTCACTACTCTTGCTTTTATCCTATTTTAAAGTCACCATGCTATCTGATTCTTCCCTTATAAGTCCCATCCTTTCCTACCTCGCTTGTACCTGCTATACTTATTTCTACTGAGAAGTGATCGGATTTAGTTCTCAAAGTTACTTTAAATTCATTTACTATACTCCCTGGATCACTCTCTAGTTCGAGTACTAGATCGAGAACCGAACGGCTGTTACCCATTATGAGTGTGTACGTTCCCTTACAGTCCCCTTATTTTGCTCCGTTTTTAATAATGTAACCTGTTTTTTCGAAAAATCCAGAAGTTTTTCCTCTCTATTTACTGTTTTTTTTGTCTACGGAATTTTCGCTCGTTTCTCTTCTGCCTTTGTTATTTATTTGCCATTCTCCTATTCTTGCGTTAAAATCTCCGATTATCAAAACTAAACCTTGTTCATTAATACAGTCATCTACTACATCCTGTAATTTCTCAAGCATAAGTTATAGTTTTGTGTTATGGTATACCCTAATTATGCAATCTTTTTTTTTTCATTTTCAACCCTCTTATGGTAAGCCCGTAATCCCATTTGTTTATCTTATATTTGGAAACATGCTTTTTAATGCATATTAGTACTTCTTCTTTAGCCCTTCCTCTTTTGCTCTCTTGAACTGTCGCTTTTTCGAACCAGTTAAAATTTTTATCTAGTTTATACTTCTGTTTACTCGCGTTGCATATTTCTGCCCATGTTTCCTGTAATATTATCACATCTTATTCATTTGGATAATTTTTGGCTTCATCAGACTTTCTGGTACCATGAAGTGGTTTTTACACTCTCCTCTACCTGGAAATTTGCCCTTTTGCTTTTGAAATCGCCTATCTGTTGTTGTTTCTTTTTCTTGTATAAAATCTCCCTTTAATTTGTCCCATGCTCACCATTTGCCGTTAATTTATGTTTTAAGATATCTCTTGCGCATCTCATTCTCTTTGTTCTTCTCTTTTCCTTTTCTTATTTGTATCAACCTTGATATTTCTTTTACCCTCTGTAAGATCGTCATCGAACCGCAAGTTAAGATCTTTAAGCTTTTCTTTGATCGTCATAGTATTTCTTTTTTTTTCTAATAATGAAAAATTGTTAAACCTCTCTAACCAATTCTACTGTGATTGATTTCGTGAAAATAATTACTCAATTTAATAAGATTTTTAGAGAGGCTTGTGCCATAATACTTTCTTGTTCTTTAAAACAGTTTTTCGCTTCGTTTTTGGTTAAGAAACCTAAAAAAAATTGTTTCACAACGTTTGCTTGAATTTTACATTATTCATGCATAGTTTTATCACCGAATTAAGGCTCATAGCCTTTTCAAAGTAGCAACTGAACTCTACCGTTTATAGTTACTTTAGAGCACTTAAAAAAAGAGAAAAGGCAAATATTGGTTTGTATTTTTATTCAAGGAGTTTATATACGCTTGCGTTTAAGAACAACTCGTCAGGTTAGGCATCTGAAAAAATCAGTGACTAACCTCATAGTTTTAAATTGACACAATCACAATCGTGGTGCAATAATTATACTGTAATTGATGATTGAAATTTCTAATCGCTTGGATTTCACATTTTATACTAGTTGATATCGAAGTTGTGTACAATATTTGTTGTGGATCATATGCCGTAATGAGTATTGTAATCGATGACTGCTTACTTTTTTGCGTGAGTAAGTACTAATTAATGTTGTGAGATAAGCGCTTTGCAAGATTGTTTGGAGAATGCTAAACGTTTGAAAATCGCTAAGCATTCGCTTTTTATAATTTTAAACGGAGTTGAATGTTTTGGAGAAATTAATATTGAGTATATGACATGGGGTATTAATCGCCCCCCCCCCTACATTAGCTGATTGCCATCCTTGGCAATCACAAGAGTGAAAACAGTTTAACTTTTGTCTAGTATTTAAAAAAATTTTTTTAAAGTAACAGCTGTAAAATTAATTAAATCAAGAAATAGGACAAAAAATATGTTTCTATAAATCAGTTCAATAACATTATAGTGTTTTATTTCTCGACGTTTTGCTGTTGTAAATCTTTCGTGCTGAATTATTCTGTAGATGATATTGTGCTACAGCAGTAAGTGTCAGATGATATCTGAATTGGAAGTGGTGACTTCATGGTCATGATTTTTGCGTTATTTGGTAGAAATGAAATATTCCTGTACTGTAACTGGAATATATGACACGGTTGGTATACGTCTGTTATCTCACGTATTGGTCATTCACTATAATGTGCATTCATAACAGAGTTATTATTTACTTGACTTCTCAATTGTAGTTTTAATTTGAAATGTTGTGCAATAGGCGTTGATGTTCTGCATTTAACGAAGTATCCTCATAGCTTTAATGTTTTATGCGACATTACTGTGGGATTCACAACGCTTCATTAAATTGAAATAGAAGAAAATACTGCAGTATCGCCATAATATTTCTTTTATCGTTGTTATTCCTACACAAAATTGGCATCTAGGTATGTAACACTGTTATAAATACTGTGATATTATCGTCACCGATGTTTTATAGGTCCGAAAAGTTACTTTTTGTGAATTATTATACGTTATTTTCATAGTGCACACACTATAAATTTATAAACTGTTAGAATTTGACATCAGCAATAGTTAATCATAGAATTTTTTAAAATTGGTGCCTGGAAAGCATTCATCTTCAAAACATAAAATCCTTCATTGATAATTTCGAAGGTATATATGTATGTATATGTATATGTATATGTATATGTGTATATATATATATATATATATATATATATACATATGCTTGTATGTTGTATTAATTACAATAAAATAACATAATACGTCCAAATAGTGTATATAAGTATACACATTAAAATTTTTTCGAAATTTATTAGATTATTCATATAGATTGTCATTAGTATCAGAACTATGGACTACGATTCGTATATTTTATTAGTAATAAATTCTGGACATCGTTAACATTTCCTGACGAATTTTTCATCAAAGTAATTATGATTTATTTTTGTCACTAATTTAATTTTCAAGTATTTATGTATTGTTATTTTATGACAAACATAAATTTTCAACGAAGATCACACGTTGTGAAATTAATATAAGCCTGTTGTATTGACATTACTTAGCTGTTGATTAAATAAAATCAAAAGAATTTACTCCTGTTAGGTGAAGTAGAAGTCCAGGAGTGAGAGAGAATTCGCTTTTAGTGGTCAGCGTACTCAAATTTCAGGAAGTTTTGTCAGAAAAGTCTAATGTTAAAGAAAAAGAACTTAATTATAGCAGAACTTGTATTTGTTACAATAAGATAATTTAAAACGCTAGAAGACACACAACGCTACGGTATACATAGAATTTAAAAACTAACGATTTACTTATTGAAACAAATTCTGGAGCCAAAGGAGTGATAATTAAAATGCGTACAAGAACTGAGGATCCAAAAATTATTATATTTTATCATCCTGTAGTAATTGAACAAAAAAATGCCTNCATGTTTAGGAGGTCTTATTGACAGAAGACGATTTTCAACTATGGAAAAATTATTTGGATCTCCAACATAGAAGGGTTGTTGAGGAGAGGTAAGTATCAATTCCGTGTACTGGTTACAACGCCAAAAAACACTGTGCATAGTACATGCCATTGACTCAGTCAAAAATTTTTTAATTAATTAAAGTTGATACCCCCTTTACCCCATTTACAGCTTCATACTGCTGAATGAAATGAGTCATTTATAAAATATTTTCTCACAACGCTACGGTATACATAGAATTTAAAAACTAACGATTTACTTATTGAAACAAATTCTGGAGCCAAAGGAGTGATAATTAAAATGCGTACAAGAACTGAGGATCCAAAAATTATTATATTTTATCATCCTGTAGTAATTGAACAAAAAAATGCCTTTAATATTTCTTATTTGATTCACATTTAAGAATACTGAATTAACCGTGAAAAAATTTGTGTGTGTTACCCTTACCCTGAAGATTTGAAAAATTAATGTATCTTGACTGCATTTAATAATGGAATGTATGTCAGTCTTCTGATAAAGGGTTCAGTTGTGTACAGATATATTTTTTAATAAAACTCTATAAACCAAAATCCGTACTGTTATTATTTAAAGATACATTTTAAATATTCAAAAGCAAGCATTCGTGAATGTTTTTCAATGTCTCAAAAACAAATACTGGCTGCTTTCATCATTTGTGATTAATAAAATAATAATGCAAGCGCCTATCCCCACACAACTTGGGACGCTTACTCGTCGCTTTGATCATTTGGAGTAAATAAAAAAATTATGAAAGCACCTATCCCAACTCAACCCAAGGCAGTTTCTGGCCGCTTTGATTATTTATAATAAATAGAAAATTTAAAGGGCCAATAATTTGCGCTTGTGTTATTATTTAACTTATTATAAATAATTAAAACTGACAGCAAGCGCCCCAGATTATGTGGGGATGGG
>NW_019379573.1:680609-762512 GCF_000648655.2 Copidosoma floridanum
TCTCTCGCGCGTGTGTGGTACACATATACGCGAGCAAAGAGACGATGTGTACAAACTGCACTGCTCTAGTTTCATGACGCGTGTGATTATCAATTGATGGGGACGCCAAAAAAAAAAAAAAAGAAAAAAAAATACTTTCAAAAAAATTTTCTAAATTCATACCTTAGTTTTTTATCATTTTCAGTTTTTTTTCGTGTAGGCTTAAAAGGTTTGTACTTTATAAAGTATTTCTTCGATTTCTTTGAAATTATTTGTTTTTCTTTAATTTTATCATTATTTTTACATAAATATTCAAAATATATTCTCCCTGGGAAGACGTTGGAAAAGACCTCTACAATTAGCTCCAGCACTTCAGATATTGTAGTTTTTCTCCCGATCAGTCTGGTGCTACAATAGCAGATCAGAGAATATAACCCTGAGGTATTCAGGCAGTTATGTTTGCTGGAAACTTCAGTTAAGAGAGAGTTTAGCTCACTGGTTTTTTTTTAGGGCGATTGAACGCCGAACTACCTTGCTAACAAATATGTATCATTTTAACAAAGTTGACGAAAAATAGTGTTTAGGGCTCACAAAAGTTTTAATGATGCCTTTAGTTGCAAGAGGGTCAATTGGAAGGAAAACTTTACATGCTTTAACTGTTTAAAATTTTAGATGTCAAGAAACTGACGCAGAATATTTATCGAGATTGGAACAGCGGCTTCAAAATCGACTAATAAAGAATCCATTAAGTGAAATATCAGTTTTCCATTATAACCCTGACATTTCAAAACTATGTTGCTCTGGTAATAAAGATGTGAGACTAGAAAAAAAAATTTAATTGTATATTTTTCGTCAGTTTTGAATCTTTACAGTTTTAGCAAATAGCCCTTTTCGTTTATTATAACGTGAGAAAGAGTAAAACAACGGCCGTTCAGGGCCAACAATTATTTAATGGCGTAAGGAACTCAATGCCGTAAAGAATATGAGTAAAATTTTTCACTGATAACGCTTAACATCACGCGTAAACACACTACAGTGCTCCATTCAGTGAGTCTCAGGCAAAGTCAATACATTCGTATTCAATCAAAATAACTTAAATGCTAATATTAATGATAAATACAATTAATTAACATCCTTTAACTGAAAACTAACGGATGGGATGAAAGGGGGCACGGAAATAAAGTCTGCAATATGGAACCATGAGAATGAGACAAAGGTCTCGTACTGTACACCTCTCTTCCTTCCTCCCTCTCTCTCTCTCTCTCTCTCTCTCTCTCTCTCTCTCTCCATCTGTCTAACGCACTCTTTTGGGCTCAAGTAGTTCCGTATCGACATACGATCACGTATCTGCAGAATATAGAATATGGAATATTGAAGATGCAGATTGTGGAATGCATCAAAGAACATTTCCTTGTTACTAATTTACTTCCACTTGACGCATTCCACATAAACAGATCAGAAACCATCCCGTTCACAAAAGTAGCCAAATGAGGGACACTGCGTAAATGATTAATTTTAAGCTTGAAATGATGTAATAATATGCCTAATAAATTCAATTGTTTGACGCAGTGTAATTAATATATCAATAAGATTGAAAGATCGTGGGAGAGCTTTCTTTGACACAATCTGCCATCCATAATTCTACAGCATTATTCTGTATCGTAGCCTACCAATAATTCACAATCCACTGTATAAGAGTGAAAGAGAGTTCTTTTGCTTTTTTACTGCCGAAAAGAAATTGCGCAGTCTTAATACTTAGGTTGCGCTTATACGTACATAGAATAAGGCCTTGCAGAACCATAGTAGCCCATATTACAATCTACTGTAGGAGTGAGAGAAAGATTATTTTCGGCATCAGAAAATAATCGTTCTCTCACTCCTACAATTTTGCGTACGTGTAAACACACCAACGCACCCTTATTCAGTACGTCTTATTCCGCATACATGTAAGTATAAACATTTTTTTGAGGCTTAAGTGTATAAGGATTATTAACAATTATTGACTTTTCTATCTAATTTTTATATTAAAATCAACTTTTATATTTAAATTGTTGTCTTAGTAAGCAGCTCTACATCGATATTCTTGAACTTGCATACTCGTAAGTTTGGAACTACTTCCTTCTAGTTCCTCGAGACTCACCACAATAACAATACATCCTGGGACAATTACTCTGAATTCTTACATATATATATACCCTCTATGTCAATTTTATGGAGTAGCAACAATGGGCAGAGGTTAGATCTCTTTGATCTATCGTCTAAAAGCAATATGTAGTGTGTGTTTAATACATTACAGTATTCATCTACACTCTTGTTAACTTTACATTCTTAATACAGTCCACTCACACTGGTCTATGAGTTTTGAAGTCCTTTAATTCTACACGTTTAAGTTTTAAATAAATTTTTTCAAGTACAATTTCAAATACATATGTATTTGATTAAAACATTTGAAATAGTTTGATCTAATACAAATGTATTTAGATAAAGTAATTGAAATACTTTGATTGAATACAGTTTTATTTAAAATAATGTATTTCAAATACAAAAGCATTTATTCAAGGTATTTAAAATAAAGTATTTTAAATACTTCCGTTAAAATGTTGTATTTGAGATTTTTGTATTAAAATGCAAATGTTTTTAAAATGCAATTGTTTTTAATATTTTTTAAAATAAAATCATATCAAACACAAATACATAAATAATGTAAACAAACACATAAATTAAAATTGTATAGAACTGTTAATCCAAATATAATGTTTTTTTCATTATTTTATTTTTGCTACTGTTTCAGATATGATAACAAATAAAGTATTTTATTTAAATACTTTATTGAAATAAAGTAACTAAGTGTTCACATAACTTTCGTTGAAACTTTACATAAAGTATCTCAGAGTATTTCAACCTCATTTAATTAGATAATGCCCATCTGCGGTAATGTCTACGTTTTTTTATGGTAACGTTCAAAATTACCATAGTACATTTTTTTTCTAGGTCGATCGAAAATTTTTCTGTACAAGAATTTTTTTCGCACTTTTTGCTATTAACATTTCATAAGCACTAAGTAATAATTTTGAAAAGGTATCTATTTTGTAGAATACTTGATGACAAAAAGATTAATGTTCGAAAAGTTCCTTTAAGTGCAATAGAAGCGGAGTTATTAGCAAAAAACTAAATTTAAAAAATGGACATTTATTCAGAAACTGTTAATTACGTTAATCAAACTGACTTCTGACTTGGACAAAACTATTTTTTCCTTATTCCTAGAGAAATTTCGTAGGGGAATGACTTATTTTTTCTCTACAGAAAAACATAAGATCAAATCAAACTTATTTTATCTCCGGGCAATGAACTGTAAGTCATAAAATAATACTAACATTTTAATAAGTAGATAAATCTAGAAAAAATTTCTATTTTATTTTTCACCTTCCTTTTTACATACACAATTTACTAAAATATGTAGACCCTACCGCAAGGTATCTATAGAAACCAATAGAAAAAAACTTTTATTGTAATGATGTCGGCTTTTGCACTCAGTTTATTTAATACAGCACAATAAAATGTTTAATGTATAAGTGATTTCACATAAAATTCTTACTGGTATTTATATATTTATGTCAATGAAGAATCGTATGTCATTGACTGATTTTAAATACTTGTTAGTTTATTTAAGGAAAAACCATATGAAAATTTGATGAATGAAATTCTATTGTATTCTATACGGTCAAATGAAAGTATGTGTATGTGACACATTGGTGTCTACACTGTATTCAGAACGAAAATTTCTTATTTGGATTTTGAATATTTTCATTGAATAATTCTTAATTTGGTTTTGTAGGTATTTACTATCCTTTGCAAGTGATTATTTACTTTTCAATTGATTACAGTATATTCTATAAACCAAAAATTTTACTCACCTCTATAAGAATTACTGTACCAATCCATTCTTTGTTGGTGATTAGTAGATTTACCGGATAGAACATGTTAAATAATGTATTCCATTTTATATAAATTGCGTTTTAAAACCATAATTCTATTATTGGAGTCTACTAAAACTACATAAGATTAGAAATGTTTCAAATTTAGTATACTACAATTTATATCCAAATTCATAAGATTTTTCTAACAAAAAATGATAAGCTGTTTTTGTACTTTCGAAATACTTTTTTCACGTTCTTAATTACAACAGGTCACATCGTTCAGACTGAAAAATTTATTTGCTTTTATTTGAATATCTCTAACAAAATACTACCACGTTTATTTGTATTTATTGTTTTAATAAAATTTGTGTTATGTTACGTGAATGTATTAAAACCAATTATTGGTTTTATGAATAAATTAATCTATGTTATAATGTAAAAATGTATAAAAAAATGTTGTTAAATTTTTTTTTATTATTTTCATTTTATTAAAAACTTTTTTATCATCTCTTGTACATTTTTGTACCTTGAAATTGTAACCATTTTTATTTAAAAAGTCAACTAGGAATAGTTAAAAAATTGATTCCTGATAAACGCAGATTTTAAATAACCAAATAGAGCACAATAAAAATGTATAAGTGTTTTGCAAAATGTGGTTAACCTTATAAATACCAATCAAAGTTTGAAAGACATCTTCCCCTGAAGTTTCTCTCCAGCAAAATCTGATAAGTACTAGTAAAATTTTTCTGTGCAATTCCTAATTAAACATAGTAAAATTAAACTTCTATTATATTGTAGTTGAAAAGCAGGTTCAAGTAGTGATGACTAAAAAATATTAATTTTTTTTTGTTTTTGTTAGACTGCAATACTAGGGGTATAATATTTAGTGCAAGTCTCAAACTAAATCACATAAACTATTACTTATTTAGTTGGCTAAAATGATAAAAATTAATAAAAAAAGTTGTAGTTTATGGTAAAAAAAACCATAAGAATATGTCAAGAGTTATGAGTGTTATGAAAGAGACTTCGTACGAAATGAAACATTGTCTTAGGTGAAATCGTATTTTTATTAACTTTTTATTTGCCGAACACAGTAGATACAAATATGAAGTATAGTTTTGTATTGGAAAAATCGTATAATAGACAATAAAAATTTTAGAAGTATAAAAGTAAAATAGGTATGAATATAACCAACTCATGAGTTGTAGAAAAGCTAAAAACTTAAAAAAGCTTATAAACCAGAATAAAAGAAGTAGTACCCAAAAATTAAATATTCCATTACGTGGTAAATACATACATATTGTAGACACTATAATAACAACATTGTGAGTTTGTCGTTAAAGTCTTACTTGGTAAATCTACTGAGAGCCTAAACAGAGTTACAACATCAATAGGGAAGAACCTTATGAAGGCGAGTAAAACTGTTCATTAACATGTAACATTAATTGTATGTAGCGAACAAATAAGTAAGAGTATTAACGAAAAAACTCTTCTATTCTCGTATGTAGCTAAGCGACATGAACTGTTAGTTGGTAATCAACAATTGTATATATATATATATGAACCTTACAGTGTCACACATAGTGTGTATTCTAAGATGTAAACTGTAAGTTATTCTACATGGGTAGTCTAATGAAAAACTAGTACTTAAATGTATATATTTTAGCAGAAAAATATTATAAAATATAATACAAGTCTGCGTTCAACGGTAAAAATTTCTTGGGATATAACATTAGCATCAATAAATAAGTCATCTTCGAGCGTCAACGGAAAAATTTTGTAAGAAGTATTATTTGTATTATCTCACAAATAAAACCGCATAAGTGAGAAAGTGTATAATTCTTACAAATCAACAATTATTTATTGGCTGTACCTAAACTGCCAAATGTAATACAATAAAGAATATAGTTTATGATGTTTTATATGGCTTTTGCACTCGGTTTATTATATAAAATTGTGTAAGTATAGAATGACATTCATTTTTTCATCAATATAACTTTTCATATAGAAATCTCGTACAATATTATTCAGATAGCATCATAGAACACAATTAAATTACATTCTGGTCTAACATAATAAATTATAGTACAGATTTTGAATTCGGTTTGCTGGATGTGAACACGTAGTTGATGTTCTGAGGAGAGCTAATGTATACATCATATAAAATCGCATACTCATTTTATAAGATATTCTGTAAAGAATTTTTTTTGTATTTCTCACCATTTTTTTGCCAGCATTGCCGTCATAAAACAGATAAAAACATGAAGCTTCGTAAATTTCATACAGAAACCAATAAAATTTTCTATTGGACAAATTTAAATCCAATAGGAATTCAAAAAAATCTATTGGTTTCTATAGACACCTTGCGATAGGGGATAGATGTCTGGAAAAAGCTAATTTAACTGCATGTTTTATTATACAGTAGATATGCAATTAAATATTTGTTAGTCTTTGCTCCGTTCTAAAAATATATAAATATTTTTTATTCAACTACACTTGATCTTTCTGTTAAATTACTATTTAAATATTGTGAAAGAGGTGGTTTCAACCTGAGTCACATTTAGTAAATAAGAATTTTGTAGTATTTAATACCAAAGTAATTTTATAATTTACTCTATTACTCGAAACAACTTTCAACTATAATCTTTAAAACAAGCTAGAACTGTAAGCAAGTTATTGAAGTACTGAAATAAAAATGTTCAGCCATTAATGAAACAAAAATTTTATCTGTTGAGAAGGTAGAGAAGGATTAAGAAGAAGTTTCTTAAATGCATCGAATAAGATCACGGAAAAATAAATGACTAGTCACTTGATTTGAGAGAAATAAAGAAAGTGAAGTGGGTTGGGGGCTGACAGAAAGCTGCGAGGGAACATGAGGGGAGAAGGAAAAAGCTTACTCAAATGTACTTGGATTAAAAATCACGTAAGAATAAGCAAATAACTGTAAAACTTCAGGGGGTGGTTATGGCAAGTAGGGAGATCCGAAACTCATTTTTGTCCATACATATGTATAAATGTATATACGGTAGGAAGACACTTTTTCTTAAATTAATTTTTTTTCTTTCCAAAAAATTTTTTTACTTTTTCTTATTTTTTTCTTTTTAAGTACAATTTTCTAACACGAGGAGTCTTCCAAACATAAAATTTTGTTAATACAATTATTATTACATTTTTATATAATGCAAAACGTAATTACAAAGGTACGTCATAATATCGTCGTTATCTACAAATTCTTGATATTTGTAAACTATGTTATAAATTCCTTTGTTGTTGCGTTTTCTTTTCGAATCAGAAGGTGCCCTCACACATTGACCTAAATATAGTTGATCTAACATAGTCTGCGTATGTGCGTGCTCTTCTTAAGCTTGTTGAAAAAGGTGCACATGTTTGGATATTTGCGTCCCTTTACTACCTGCCATTGGTTGTACCACTCCCCCTCCCCATCCCGAAAGATTATTCGTTTTTGCCGTACGATCCAAAACTACCCTACACTGGTTTCATTTCTCTGGCTCATATCAAGGAAGAATGGCTCTTCGCCATCCTCTAGCTGGTCTTCCACGAATGTACGTGACTTTCAACTAATCAGTAATTAGCAACAAATCTTCAGGTATCTCTTCTTGTAAGATTTCGAAGTGTTCTAGTACAAAAGTATGAGTTTTTATAGATTGATCATCAGGATCGTTGTATTTAGTTTGCAAGCCTTCTGATTGCACATGCTTGTAAATTGAGTTACTTGAATTGAAAAAACATTGTGTAACTCCATTTTTTTCAAGGACTTTTCTTTACAGTGTTCATCAAACCTAATTCAAAGTCTGTCATAAGCAAAGCTGGAAAGTTAATTTGGATCCCAAATTCTCATGGTTTGGATAACAATACCTCTAAAAATTTTTTATACGAATCTTCACGTTTAGCTTTCTAGAGCACTATAAAACAAGCAACGCAAAGTCTATGTTGACATGAGAAACATAACTCAATATAGCAAGCGATTGATAAAAAATTATAGGTGCTAAACTCAATGTTCTATCTGCAAACCATGCATTGCATCAAAATCATCGTTTTTAACTAGTAGTTGTAGCTAAAGTAAGAATCCTTCATCCCTCATAATCTTTTTCGTCATTTTAATTGTACAGTAAGACCCTGTCTCCATTTGGAGTTTAGCGACAGTCATTAGGTATACGGTTATTGGTACAAGCTTTTTATGTACCTGATTGTATACCATGTAATTTATTTCTAAGGACTTAAGCAGGTTGAGTTTCTGCATGCTTCTTTGCAGCCCATTTAGACCCACGCATAAATTTCGAATGTTCTACTTCCTCAAAATCAGGTGAATGCAACAAAGGAGAAGAAGCTTCATGTTGCTTAATCTCTATAGGTCCTTGAAAAATTTTAATATCCACTCTCGATGTTAACGTTACAGCACATGCAGAACATTAATTATGCTTTCAGCGTTTTAGGTTCGGAAAAGGGGGAACATATAAAGATTCCCAATCTAAAATTTGAATAACATTTCCAAATACCTACTACAAGAAATGAGTAATTTAAAAATTTAATTATAAGAAATATAACATTAAAATTAAAGCATAATGTATGGTTTACATTATAGTACCTTATTACAAATAACATAATTCTTAAAAAACAACATTGAAGCAAAAATGATTGTTGGAGACGATTTGACATGAAGTTTTTATGCCTAGAATAACTTTCAGGTGGTTTTCTACTATATCAGAATTCTTACATCAGTCTTACAAACTAAATAAAATTTTGAACGGTTGTTATTAAAGTCCAAATGTATCTGTACTTAAAATTGCAGACCTGCTTGACGGGTGAAGGGGAATATGAAAAATCTTGTCGAGTGGAGGAGAGTACCTGCTAAATCTTTCTATCGTAGAGAAATTAAGGTAGATAGAATCAGCCCTGAAGAAAATAATTCGTGGAGACCTAACCACAGACGATAAGCTTAAATATTCGAATCTTACTAATATATAAAGCAAAGTCGCTAAAACCGTTGTAATCGCTAACCGCGAAAACTACTGAACCGATTCTGCTAAAATTTTGCATACCGATTCTTGACACTTTCTAGATGGTTTTAGTATGGTTTTTATCTTGAAAAATTTAATAACAATAGCAATGAATAAGCTCAAAGTTTTGCAAAAATACGCCAGCTTTTCACTTTAGTTCAGTACGATCTGCTAGGTGGCGTTGACATAAAATCGAAGCTACCTACAACAGAATTGAATAAGTGTGGTTATTATAGGCCAGAGCGTACGGAACTTTCTTCGTTAGTCTACTGGCAGCTCATCGAGCTGCATCGAGAATGTAGGTGATCGTCGTGCATCTGGGTATCCCGGTTACCGATGACGCTCCTCTCCAATGGGCAAGTGATCTAGGTCTACTATCACCCTGAACCTCCAGGATTGATGAGTGCCACCACAAAAAAATTTATTTTAACCGATGCATCTCCGGTGGAGTACCAGGAGACGTGTCTAGCCAGAGCATATCCTGCTCCAACCCTTCAGAGTTATGTGGCCGTACCACAATCTGGCCTGGTGCCGTAAAAGAATTTCATACTAAAAATGTAAGCCAGGGAAAACAGCCCTGAGGGACATTGGCAGCCATAACAGCTCCCTTCTCAGTGGTTATGTCCCCAACGGTATCCCCACATTTCCCCGACTAACGATAAGCGGTTGGTAATCTGGGGAACAACCCGAAGACGAGATATTTTTTGATCAGCGGCGTACTTCACTCATGTACGGTCTCCGTCCACAGAGACTCCGAGGGTAAGAGTCAAGCTACCCGCAGCTGGCTCTCTATCTACAAGAATAATAATAAGGAATGACTGAAAATTTTACCACTGGCCCTTTTCAGGGCCAATGTAAGCATTTACGTTTCCTACTTAACCATTGATCTCATCGGTCCTTTTAAGGGCCACCTAAGTTCAAATAACCTTGCCAACAAATACGTTTTTACTTTGATTTCTGGAGATGATTCGTCAACTAAAAGACTATGTAAAGCCGGCCACTAATAAACCAAGTCAGTCATTAACTGGCGGACGTCATGAGCAGAGTTGTTAGTCGCAAAGCTGGAAACCCCGGTGACCGACGACCCTATATTACCCTCTTGACTCTAAGCATTCAATCAGGAATCACCGATCCTCTCCAAGGTCGGCGCTGGGTAAACCTAACAGCTATGAAGGAAAAAAAAACTCGAGCCAGCGGGAGTCTCCAACGGACAAGCATCACAAACCAATACCTACTAATCTCTCCACCTTAGATCATCAAAACAACTGAGTGTGCAAAAAAAGGTGCTTTAGACACCAACGACTTCGACATTATATAAGGAGATGTTGGGAAAAAGCACTCCAACTAGCCCCAACGCTTCGGACTTGGTAATTTTTCTCCCAATCAGTCTAGGGCTCCAACAGCAGGCCAAAGAAGATCATCCTGAGGTATCCAGGCAGTTACAATTGCTGTTAACTTCAGTCAAGAAAGAGTATACTTAAGAAGCTCACCAGTCTTTTTTAGGGACGTTGAACTACCTTGCCAACAAATATATTAGAACTTAACAAAGCTTACAGAAAACAGCCTTTAGGGGTCAAAAAAGTCGTAAGCATGCCAATAGTCGCAAAAGGGTATATTGGAAAGAAAACTTCAAATGTATTTAATGAATACAATTTAGGCGTCAAGAAACTGACACAGAACATTTATCGAGATTGCAACAGCAGCGTAAAAATTGACAAATAAAGAACCATTGCGCGTGAGACATCAGTTTTTTGATCAGTACCCTCACAGTAATCTCTTAAATCTTTCAGATTTTCAAGTAGCTAGGATATGTATTAGTATTTTTGTGGCGATAAAAAATGTATAGATGAAGCTTTAGGACTTGGTTGCTCTGAGAATCAAGCTGTGAGATAAGAGAAAAAAAATTGTTTTAATATATATTTTTGGGAGTTTAAAATCTTAACAGCTTAAAAAAATAGCCCTTTTCGTAAATTATATGGGAGAAACTGCAAATCAACCGCTTCTTATGGCCAACGATTATTTTATGGCATAAGGAACGCATGGTACTTTTCAGCATAATTATAATTTTTTAATTTTTACAGCTTATTATTTGACCAAATAAATTGTATGGATTGCGAAAAAATATGTTTTTAATAAGAAGATTTTTGTTCTGACAAGTGTCAGGAATAAATGTAAAATTTCTAACTAAAAATGTTTCACATTATATGTCAACACACTACGGTGTTCCATTTAGTAAGTCTCGGGCGAAGCCGAGTCGGGGGGCCGCTAGTACATCATGTCAGCACATTGTAAAAAACGTTGCGATCGACTTTTAGTTTTTATGATGTAAAAAACAGAAAGAGAGTTTCTACTTTTAGCTAGTTCTTAAAACCGTTACGATTGACTAGTAGTAATGATGATGATAAAAGACAAAGAAAGAGAGTCTCTACTGTTTACACATTTAGCTGATTTCTCTCATAGTGTAATATTACATTTGCCTTTTAGAAATGAATATCGAAAAATGTCTTCTCACACATTCTTTCTGTTTTTTTTTTTTTTTTTTTGCTGACCGTATTTTCGCTATATGTTTTTGGAAATTGAGAGTAAAAAATTGTACTAATAAACTTTGTCTTCGAGCAAAAGAAGCTATCAACGAGCTTTATCATTTTTGCAGTATTATTAAATTTCATGTATTTCAATGCTTAAAAAATTTGATCCAAGGTACGATACTATAACCAACAGGGAGTGAACTTCCTACCAGCAAGTAAAATAGTGGTGGCATTGCGTAGTGTAACAGAAAAGAGCGACGATGCACAATGAATACTATTTTGGAGATTTGTGTGAGACTTCAAGTACAAGCATAACCGTACATACACAGCGAGAGACTAATTAATGATACTATACTTTACAAAAAGCAGTATAGGATATATGTATATATACACCTGTATTATATAGTTATCTCGGTGGGTCATTCCACAAAACCCCCCTACACAGACCCCCATTCGCCCCCCACTGCCCCCTCCCCATACAATAAGGTGAAAACCTGTCATTTTCTCGTCATTTTTCTGTCATTAATACTACCAATCTAAATCATTGGAGAGCAACTGTACCCGAGGAGGATATTTTTCTCATTCATATTTATTTTTTAAGAAATTTTCTTGAAAAAGAAACTATATGGTTTAGTAGTATGAGTCTTAAGTATAAAAAAGATATTGAGAAAAGGGCATGTATAGAGGATATAGAGTGCTTGTATTGAAAGTGCTACCATCTATGCATACGCACCTCTTGATACAATGATTTAGATGTATCAATTAATACTATTGGTCGTATTAATTTTTAAAATCTTATTGTTTAAAAAAAAAGTATATTCATTATGTGAAGTTAGTATTACGTTATAACCAAAGCAGTTGCTGTAATTACCAAAGATTTTGGTACAGACACTATTTGTTATTTAGGATTTAGGAAAGTTAAAAGTTTCTATGTCCCCTTCTCCAATTCTTAGCAATAATTTTTAAAACTCTTCATCACTAGAACGAATATTATTTTGTAATCTTAAATTTTTGAAGCAGTCCCATAAAAATGATGATTTGATAGTTTCTTTTATTATCATAGTTCTATTACCGTTTTTTTTAACTATAAGGATTTGTTGAAAGTCTCTTCCTTATATTATTAGTTTATTACCAAAGCAAAGTTTTGCATTACACAAGTCTCGCAACGTACTATCGACGATTAATAGAGTTTTTTTCGGAATCATCAAAGTCTCCTCCCATATAGTTATATCAACTTCCTTTAATTTTTTTTTTTCAGTTTTAAATTCTAAAAAAATAGTCTTAATATTATCTAAGTCTAGAGGTCAACGGAAAGTTCTATGACTGGTCATACCTTTTGGTAGTAATACACATGTGATTCCTGTCCAAGCCATTAAAAAAATATTTTTACCTCTAGAAAGAAAGTAATAAATGAGTGCCTTATATGATAGGTTTTTCCGGATCCTCCAGGACTATCTATAAAATATACTTTTTCATCTTGTTTACAAATAGTTAAAAAAAAATTTTTTTTGACCTATGTTTAAATTTATGTAAATTATATCAAACATTTTTTTACTGAATGCTATTCTTTCAATATTGCAATTTTCTATATAGTTGCTAATGGTTGGTGTCGGTAAACTAAAAGACTCACATGATTTACCTTCTGATAGTAAAATTTGATTAATATGTTGAAGAGCACAATTGTCATTATCATTATCATTATTGAAGTCTTCCGTAAAACACTTTTTATACTAATTTCACATCTTATCTTTGAATGTTCTCTGAAATCAAAAACCCAGCAAAAAATTGTCTTGACTTGTATGGAAACATAATTGTTATTGCTTGTTAAAGAATGTTATCAATTTTAGAATAATGTTCAATTAAACCTATTGAAATGGTAGTATCCCTGAAATTTTTATATGTTATTCCACTATATTTTTTAACGTCTTCGAATGATTAGCCCCATGTCATTTATTCAAAATAAGTTTTAAAAAAAAGCGCTCATGATCTTTTGGAGATACTATGTTTAATCTACCTATAGCAATATTTTTCATTATAATTTTTCTTTTCTTACATATTTTATGTTTATTGTAAAAAATGTAATGTTCTGGGATGTTCACATATTTTAGTGATTTTGCAAAATTATCTATTTTATTCAATTCAAACTAAGCTATAATAAGGAGTGCTTGATAATCTTTTATTACGCTTTTGACATTATTTTCTTTAAATATGATTTTTTATGTATATACAGATTTACATCTGTATGACTTCTACCACAAACTGGATATTCTTGAAGTCTCCAGGCTGCTTCCGTTGGACTTACGTATCTAGCATCTACGGAAGTACTGATTTCATCTAATATTTCTTCATTTAGTTTGTTTGATTTTCCTATTTCAATGTATGCTCTATCACTGCTTTTATGTTTGTAGTTATAAATATATATTTTATGCTTTGTATTGATGAAAAAAGTCTCCTCACCTCCATTTTAATAAAAATACATGTTCACGCTCTGACTTCCGTTACCGAGTGGAATAGTAGTGTTGTGTAGTGTTGAGGTGTAATTTACAATGAGGGAGACTCAAAAAATTAATTACCAAAGGGCAGTATGTGTTTGTGAAGTACTATATCATACTTTTGGCATATGTATATTTCATACGATGCCAAGAAACGACTTGAAAATAAATAAAATTACAGCACACTGTGTAAAACATTACATAACCGTTGGTTGTGTAAGTGATTAATGTCACAATTAAATCTGACTAGATTTTTTACTGTGCCAATGACAATAGCATATACATGCTTAGAAACACAGCAATGCGGAGCAGTTATACGCACCGTTTGTCAGAATGGTTGAATAATATAAAAAAAATTGTCTCAATTTTCATTTCATTTCTACTAAGTTAATTAGTTGTAGCCTTTCTCAGCCACTGTCTGCTACTCCTCAGTTCCACAATATGATTTATTTATTAGTAAAGTATTTAACCGATTCCAAATTTTGGGGGTTGGTGCGTGAGAAGCCCCCCTAGTGGGGCTCATCCCTCCTGCGCGCTCCACGCGCCAACCCACGAATTTTTTAATTGGTTAAACACTTCAATTTTCCAGTTTGCATTTCAAAGATAAAATAAAAACAATCTTTGTAAAGTAGTTAAAGAGTCAAAACGAAAGTTGTGTAAATTTAATAAAAACCTTTTTATTAATTTTTAAGATAATTTTTTGGATCCATTCTAATCATAGATAATATCCCAAGGGATAAAAGACAGAAAAAAATTTAATCACTTTATTAATTAAATAGTGTTTCCGGAACAAGAGGTCTAATACCTTGTTTTTAGTTCACTTTAACATCCTAATATGGAATTATAAGTAGGCCTAAAATTAAGTACGTAGAAGAATATTCAAAGGAGTCATAAAGATAAAAAAATGGTGGTTATACTCTCTGGCCGTAATGAATCTCTCTGATCGTAAATTACGATGTTTAAAATTATATGTGAACAAACAAACAAAATTTTTCTTATTGATGGCCCCGGAGGCTTAGAATAATTATTACTATCTAAAATATTAATTTATTTTTACCTTTCTCGTAAAAAATTTAATCCATAGCATGGACTGGTATAGCATCAATATAACTTCCAACAGGAATGACCAGTCATAGAACATTTCGTTTACCATTAGACTTAAACAATGTAGAAAATTTGTTCGTGAAATTTGAATCCGAAAAAAAAATTAAAAGAACTAGATTCAATTACATGGAACAAGGCTTCTATGATTCAAAAAAAGCCTTAGAAAAGAATATGACGTGATTTATGTAATACAAATATCCATTTTAGTGATAAATTAACTGTTTTAGGATTCGATCTTAGACAGGATGAGTTTAATCGTTTCAAGTGCCAAATAAATGAAAACAATTGATGTTTGTTTTAATATTTTTAGTAAAGATATTAACTTTTTAATAAATAGCGTATTACTTACTTCTCATAACAAATGTACTTACTTTTTGGATGGTAAAATCCTAAATCATGTAAAGAGAGAAATAAAAACACATTACAACATTGATCATGCTACTTACAAGTGGTAACTTATTCCATAATAATATTTATATAAATTTTTCAATTGAATTTCTGAACAACATTCGTGAAGGCTTACAACCACATGAGCTCATTTAAAAATTGGAGCAATTGTTATGTTGATACGGAATTCAAGTATAGTTGATGGCTTATCTAACGGTACAAGATTACAAATTACAAATTTACATAAATACAATATCGAAGCAAAAATTATAACTGAAGAAAAAATTGGATAGAGAATTTTTATACCAAAAAGAACTTTTAACACAGAAAATTCATCATTATTACCATTTATTTTATAAAGAGAAGAATTTTCCTTAGTCTAAGCCTTTTTGATGACTATCAATAGATCTTAAGGTCAAAATATTAAAAATATTGGATTACATTAGAAAAAATTACTGTTTTCCTATGGTCAATTCTACTTCGCGTAATCAAAATGCAAAAATGAAATTGGAATTTATATTCAAATAGACCGTGATAATGATTTGGAAATAGAAAATATGGTTTCGAAAGAAATTTTTGTCTTTAACTGATCTAAAGTAGATAAAAAAATTTAATTTCATTAGATTAGTAAAAGTATAAAATTTCCGAAAGAATCTTGCACAGTTCATTTAAATAATAGTTAAAGGTATTTAATTATTTAAATTATTATTTTAATATTGTTTTATGATGATAAGCATTGTTTGACATGTTTCAATAATATGATTTCTATCTTTTCATGGCAAATAGGGCTACAAGCGAGATCCGCGGTTTGATTATTCTTTAAGTTTATTCGTTGTTATTGATTGAGTACAAAAGTACAATGCCATGTTCTGACACCTATTCAATAATGCAATTAATAAGCTTTTAGAACATTAAAAAAAAAAATTAGTGCACTGTAGCACTACCTCAACGGTGATGTAGAAATGTGTTAATGTACTAGAAATTAGAAGCCTTATTAAAACTGTAAGGAAAGCTGACACAGAAAGTGCAAATAGTCATATAATTAGAAATGACATGAAAACCGATATAATTTTACCTCGTTTAGAAATGCGGCTGAAGGGTGCCTGAAGAGAGGTCTTTAAAATTGTGTTGAATTATCGGGTTGTAGGGTTATAAAGTTATAAAAAGGGGTGGAAAAAGACTAAACAATAATTCAACCCAATAAAAATTGGTAAAAACTGACAGTATCGAAATGTGCTAACAAATTATACAGGTAAAATAATTTTTACGTTTGAATAACGTGGAGCTAAGAAACGGTAAAAAGTAGCTGCTTAAAAATTGTGAGAGGGCTAAGAGGTTTTTCTAAAAAGTTTAAGGAGGGTTGAGAGTAAGGGTGCAAAAAGTAATTAAACTGAAAGTAGAAATGCTGCAGATGGAAGGCTAAAGGGAGTTCTTTTGAATGTAAGGAAGGCTTATTGGGTTATCCGGTTATTGGGTCTCAAAATTATGAGGGGAAACAGAGAGGGCTAAGCAAATATTAAACGCAATAAAAATATGGTTTAAACTGATAAAATTTTGCCTCTCTTAGAGAGGTGCTGAGGGAGGTGGAGGTGAGGTTGATGGGGACTTATAAAAATAGAGCTGGGGCTATGGGGGTTCGAGGGCAGGTAGAGAAGAATAACTAATAATTTAACCTAATAAAAATAACGCAAAATCTGTGAGAATTTTACCTTATTCAGAATGTTGGCTAAGGGGTGACTTAGAGAGGGTCGTGTGGAATGACATTCTGAAATTAATTTATAATATTAGAATATCTACATATTTTTATAAATAAAGTCCTCAGTTAATGAATATTAAGAATGAAGTCCAATTTGTATAGTGATAGAGGAACAAACTTCGTTGGCGCTGACACTGAGTTGAGACGCCGATTGACCGAGCTTTGCAATTCTTACGATCATATTACACAATTGTCAATTTTAAAAACCAATTGGCACTTTAATACTCCAGCTGCCTTCCACTTTGGTGGAGTGTGGGAAGCAGCTGTAAAATCTATCGAGAATCACTTAAAGAGAGTAGTAAGTAATCAAGTCTTCACATTTGTGGAATACTCTACGTTATTGTGTAAAATAGAAGCATGCTTGAATTCACATCCAATCTCTCCTTGAACCGATGATCCGTCAGACCTGGAAAGTTTAACTCCTGCTCACCTACTTAATTTGAAACTGGTCACAATACTGCCTGAAACTGATTTGTCTATGTGAAGTTCTCGTGCATACAGCGTTGGAGACTTATCTCACAAGTATCCAAGAGCTTTTGGCGTAGTTGGTCTCAGGACTATCTTACATCCTTGCAGCAAAGAATAAAGTGGACTGTCCCTCAGAGATCGTTCCAAGTAGGTGATTTAGTGATTATTAAAGGAGAAAACTCTGCATCTGGTTGTTGGCCCCTAGCTAAAGTAATAAAAGTATATCCTGGCCCTGATTTGAAAGTGCGAGTTGTTAAAGTTAATACAGCTGATACTACTTTCGTTCGACCAATCACTAAGTTGATATTGTTGATTGATAATACAGAATTAGATAGTAAGTAATGAAGCGAAAGTTGTTTTTTTATCTTACACCTTACTTAAGGTTAAATTTTCTTGATTGTTTTAGTTAATTGCATCTCCATCCGTCGAAGCAAAGGCGGGGGAATGTTTAGAATGAAGTCATAGTTTGGCGCGCTCAATAATACTACTTAATAAATCTTGATGACATCGAGGCAAACCTATGAGAATTTAACGCGCGTCGTCCCTTTCACCCAATCCTCGTTCGTGTAAAGAGAGCGCGGCTCTCTCTCTCTCTCTCTCTCTGCGAGAACGGCGCAAGTCAGTCCGTCTGTGTCCGATCGCCGAGCCCCTAGACACTCAAAGCGAGAGCTCTATCGTTTAAATTCGAGTCTCAACACATTTAAATAATTTATCTTGTAAACTCGCTCCACGTTCAGGCATTAATTATATTTGTATTATTCGTAATTGATCGTAGAAGTAAGAAAGTTCAAATAGTTAAAGGTGTAATAAGGATTGAAGTTACTTACATTAAAGTGTATTACATTATACTATATTACATTAGTAGTAAACAAGTGTTTTTCAATTCTTGGGTATTATTACTCAATTACTGGAGTACGAAACCCTTAATTCAATTCACTTTCCCAAACAATCAAGAATTTTGTCTTCGGAAAAAGTAGACATGGATCAGAAAGAGATTATCTAAACGTAATAGTTAAATCACGTTAAATAAATTACGTAATTTGAGAGACATGTAGTAAGTAAGCAGAAGAGAATAGACAGGAGAACTTATGATCAGTGACTCGAAGAACCATAGAATCGAGGTGTGACTTGGATACTAAATTATATATATTTTTTAACATTTCTGAGGGTAAAATATTCTATAAATATATGTATTTTTGGGGGGTGGTACAAGGGGGGGTGAAGGGGAGAGAGGAGGTGCTAAGGGGCAGTGGGGTTGGAGATTGCTTGGAAACAATTGGATTAAAAACCACATAAAAACAAGCAATTAACTATGTAAATTAAGTGGATGCTGAGGGGGAGTGAGGGGGAGCTGAGACTCACTTTTGTCAATACAACTTTATAACGTAGAAAGATTTAGTAGTAGTATTATGATTCCAACGTATACCCATTCCAGGGTTTTTACGTATCTTATGTCTCTTATTTTTACCTCCTATGCTCTTTTTTTCGTAAATACCATTAATTTCTCTAAGTATGCGAGTCTTTTGTTCGGGTCCCTTGCAAAGTTTTCCTCAGACGACTCAGTCATCCATCCTACTGGGTACTATTTACAGGGCGCAGCGCTTATCTCAAGCACACTTCAACTATTATAAAGTTTAATGGAAAGATGTTTTTTCAGTTTTTCCAACGAATCATTTAACTCGCTGTATCGACCTTCTTATAATCAACTGTAAATTTACCCAAAGAGTTGGCCAGGTGTTGGCTTTCCTTCAAAAAGAAAGCCCCTGAGGTCCAGACATCACAATAAAAATCGGCTATTTGTTTTAAAATTCGGATAAATGGTGTTTCGCCATTCAGGGTACTCATCGGAAAAGACCGAAAAAAATACCTAGATAATTTCCGATGGGATTCAAACCCATGACCCTTCGAGTATCTCCGGCTAGAAGGCTAGCACGCTAACTACTAAGCCATCGAAGCTCTTATAGGAATATATGTATCAGATATGTTCAGCATTGTATGACATAAATTAAGTTAAGTTGATAATGAAAAGTACAAATCATATGGGTGTAGCAGAGATGATATAGGATAAGTTTTGCAAACAATTTATACGATTAAAATAAAACAATTCAAGAGAAAATATAAGTCTCAACTTGTGGAAATGATGACGAAAGTAGTGTAGGTTGCCCTGCACAGGACAGAAATTTGTATCACTACAAAAACTTCAAACACGTACTTGGTGGTGATTAAACGTTTTATATTACACAATTAAAATCAGAAACATGTTCCTTATATAATAAAAATTATAAAACAAACACAAACAATATTTTTGAAATATTCTTACCTTACTGATACCGATGATTAATATCACTTAAATAATCCATGATTTAAAAAAAAAGATCAAAAAAATTTCAACTATGCTTACGACATACCAATCAAATCGAAAAAAAAATTCGACTGTCGTATAGGACTGTTATTTCTGTGTACTCTTAGTTGAAACGATATTACTGTGAAAAAGGAGTACAATAAGGAGTAGACATGTATTTTGATGTGTAAGAAATTTTATGAACAGTACTATACTACAAAGTACAGGGATTGAACGTTCTAGCAATGGGTAAAGTACGTAAGTTACGTTTTGTAAGAGTGATTCTAGTCCACGGTGAGGATTTGGTTCAACCAGGCAGAGACGACAGAGTCATGGCCACTGTTATGGTCCATGATTTTCTTACAGCTGCGGTAAATCAACTTCATTTTTCGCGCAAATTGTCTTTACGTTATCTCTTTAAAGATACTCACAGATTCGTAAGCAATGCATAGATAAACTGATTGATCGTACGATCCACTATCGTATCACTGTGCGAATTCCTAAAAAACGCTTGCGATCACGTGGCTAGCGTGGATCGCCGAAACAAATTGATTAATCGCGCGATTTGCCACCTCTTTGTAGCATATTAAGTGTGTAAAAAGGAACATATTTTATAATTACATTTTTGAGAAGCTTACAACGCGTGCCAAAGATTAACTTTTGCATAAGGAGTAAAAAGAATAATCACATGTCTTAATTGACAATTGGCACAGTGTGAGTTTTACAGTTTCCCCTGTGCGTTTGTGTAACATGAGATGCCTAGAGCCAGATTAACATCATATAATATTTTTGAAAAGAAAAACAACTACTTTTGCAAGTTGTTGTATTTTATTTAAACAATGAATGTTTTATCCAATGAATTTATCCATCTGTACGCAAAATATGTCTCTTATTACTTTCTATGCTAGTATACTTTAACAGTATGCACGTCACAGTTTTGTATACGTGCACGTAAGTAACTTTAGACTTCTGGAACCTTGGGCAGACTGTTTTAATGAAAGAATCTTGTACGACACTATTCTTATTAAAAGAAAATTGAAATTTTTGCAAGTTGTATATTTTATACATCACAATAGAACACCATTCAGTGATAATTATAACAGAAAGATCGTATGTCACGTGACTCGTATTAACGTAAAAGAAATGGATGATATTATCCATCTCTATGTAAAAGATTCTCTTGTTACTCAACAAGTTAGTAACAGTTTTTTAATTTCTACGATATGATTACTACCTTCACCTTGAAGACTCAGTTCCTCAAGTTTCATGGCATATTTGTGTGGTGAGTATTACACATACGTGTATGTGCTCAATTATAATCTTTTACATGTTGCCCATCGTCATTTTGTATGAAAAAAAGAAACACATGTAGTGACAAAAGTAAACAGTATATCATATGAAAACAAATACACATCTGTGTCTTGCGAATAAGTTGTGCTAACTATGAAAGTATCACTTACCACACATTGGTGCAGTGTGTATCACCAAGTCAGTATATAGCAAATGTACAATAATAAATAAATTGTTATAATTTGTATTTTCTATTCAACAATACTTACATTTGTTATCGAAATATACATGTGATCGGTTAAGCAACAGCTTAAAGTCTACAAATTTGTATAATATTTTTCATCACAAATATGCGTTGGTAAGTTAACTTCACATTCCACTGCGATGTTTGATTGTATGAATCATCAGACTACCTCCCTTGTCAGAGAATTTGGCTATAAATTCAAAATGTCTCTGAATATAACTATTCCATCGGATTGTGTTGTGGATTCAATAAATGGTGTGGGTACTGGTGGCTACAAAGCTTTGATAATCGGCCCTTCCTTCAAAAATACATAGCTGAAATCTGATAACTCTTTCAACACAAATACACCAGGTTGACAAAGTCTTGATGCCACTGCTGGTCGTAATCGTAACATGAACTCTCTTAAGCTCGAAAGGAAGCTTTTTAGATTGTCAAGACTCTTGCTTTCAGAAGTTGAAACAAAAAGTTCATGAGGCAGGTGAATAGTTTTTCCGTGTACCATTTCAGCCGAAGTAGCCTCGATGTCCTTCTTGAAAGCTGAGCAATTTCCGAGAAGTACAAAAGATAATGCACGAACCCAATTGATATCGGAATGAGCCATGATTGCAGCTTTCAATTGGCGATGTAAACGTTTAACCAAACCATTTGAAGCTGGATGCCAACTTATAAGGAAGCACGAACATGACAAAAAACTTTCGAACGCTGATACTCATTGCTAGCATGAGCCCAATTCCTGCAGTCTTTATTCATAGAATGCCAAACAAAACGGTCGCTTATTAACTTAAATGAAGCGTTGGCACCTAGATGGCTTAAGTTATGAAGTTAATTGAAAACACAACGACGGAATTAAGTTGTGATAAAGGGCCGAGGTTTTCCGGTTGATGTATCACAGAACACAGTTAGTGAAGATCCAGGAATTGGTACTCGTTCGATGTGCAAAGAAGAATTTTTATCGATTAATTTCCTGAGTTCTATGTCTTCTTCTTAAGATTCAACCAACAGCTTGTAATTAAGTGGTGCAGAAACAGCTTCGATTTGCGAAAGAGCATCAGCTACAACGTTGTTGATACTTTTTATTTATTCAATGTGTGTTGAAAATTCTGATATAAAAGATAGTTGGCTCAACTACACTTGTGGAAGTTTTTAACGTATTTGTTGGAAAGCATACATCAACGGCTTGTGATCTATGGAAATCGTAAAAGAACGTCGAAGACATCTTCTTAGAAAAAAATGCAAGGGGTTGCCAAATATTATCAACAAGTTGTTGGAAACACCCTCCAACAGAATAATTTAAAGCATCTATAAACAAACCAAGTAATGCACCAATCTGAAGATGAATAAGAAGTGAAGCAGTAGTAATGCAGTTTTTTCAGGTTTTAAAAGCTTCTTCTAATTTAGATGTCTAAACGATTGGTTTAGAACCTTTTAAAATTGGTTTGCTGATTGCATGATGCAATGGAGCTTCGTACTCAAAGGCACGAGATATAAATCTGCGGTAAAAATTTAACATACCTAGGAAACAGCGAAAACTTTAAGCGGTTTTTGGCAAAATCTAGTTGTTTTTTGCTTGAATGCATTCTTCAGGTGTTCGGAATCCAGCAGCAGATATAGTGTAATCAGTAAAGTTAACCTCAGAAACTCCAAAATCACATTTCTTCAAGTTTTTTACGATTCTATATTTTGCGAGTCGTTCAAAAATGGTTTCGAGGCGTAGTTCATGCTTTATTTTTGAACGATAGAAAACGAGAATATCATTCATGCACACAAAACGAAAATCGAATCCATGCAAGACTTCGTCTATGAATCTTTGATAGGTATAAACAGGGTTTTGAAGACCGAACGTCATAAACGGAAATTCAAAAAGGCCAAATTGAGTTAAAATAGCAGTCTTACAAATATCTTCTTCAGCTACTGGAATTTGTTGGTAAGGATTTACAAGGTCGATTTTTGAAAATTTTTCACAGCCATCTCAGAAATATCGTCAATGTGGTGAACAGGATAACAATCCGGAATAGTTCGAGCGAAAATCTCCACAAGGACGCCAAGTCAAATCACACTTTGGAGCTAGATACAAAGGTGATGACCAAGGCTTTCGGATGGTCGAATTGTACCAGCTTGCAACATGTCGTTAAATTTTTTATGAGCAATTTTTAATTTCTCAGGACCTGAATGGCGCACTTCGCTTGAAACTGGTAGCCCAGGAGTAGTGCGAATATGATGAACCGTTTGATGCTCAATTACTAGTGGTAAGCCGGGTGGACGAGTAATTTCAGGAAACTGAGTAATAAGAGCCGGAAAAGACGAATAATCTTGAACAGATTTAACGCTCCTCTGCGTAGAGGGTTGAAACAAACCTTGTATTTCTTATTTCACAATATTACCATTTATTATCAAAATATACATGTGATCGGTTAAGTAACAGCTGAAAAACTCTACAAATTTGTATAATATTTTTCATCAAAAATTAGCGTTGCTAAGCAACCTTCATGTTCCACTATCATGTTCGATTATATGAATCGCTACAAGTAGACAAAAAGCTTCTGGAGAATAAGGAACTTTCGAAAGCAGAGATCATTCTGAATAGTTAAGTTATCATAACTAAGACTGCGCGAGAACCGCAGTTTGATTCGATTTTTGTTGGAAATTTTACTGGCACATCGTGATCAACCTTATCTGTTTACTAATTTTCTGGGAATTCATATAATTATTGAAGTTATATTGTATCAGGCTTGTTATAGAGTTTATCAGACAAATTTAGTGATATTTGACATGGTTGCGATTGATTTTGGACTTACTAATCCACAATGGCATTCCCAAAAAATATTTTACTAGGCCTAAAGTAATCCTGATCCAGTGCGTGCAGTGATTTATTTCTCAAAAAAGTATCACATATCAATAAAACACTGTTTAATGAACAAGTACCAGAGTAGTATACAAAGAAGCGGATGGTACGATTGATCGGTTCGATCCATTGAAAAACTGTGAGCCATAGCTGTAGCTAAGACTCCACCATCTGTATCTGGTGGAAGGGTAGTGCGACGCATGCCAAATGGTACATTCTACTTTTGGAACTATATCTTTACTATGGACTAGAAACACTCTTACGAACCATTAACATGTCCCACACATAGCTAAGTATGTATAATTAACTAATCAAAGTAGAGTGAATATATTCTTATACGAAAATTAGTTTTCTATAGTCATAAACCAAATGAGTAAGGACTGAGCCTTGAACTCGTGAGTATACATTACTTAGTCCTTGATGTACAAGAATCATAACCTAAAACACTGTTACGTCACAGCGTAGCTTCCTTCTACCTTGATTATAATGGAATTTATGGTGTATGTACTACAGGTAGCAGATAGTGCGCAAGAGAAAGAGAGAGAGAAATGTGGTACAACATACTTGGTAACCTCTCTCTTTCTCTTTCTACTACTTAAAGATTTTGCATGTTTTGGCCCATCTTCAGCCCTGTCAAAGCAAGCTCATACCGTGTACTAGAGGCAGAATGGATTCTTTCTTTTTTTCTTTCTCTCTCCATGACTCATAGATTTCGCACGTTTTCCTCTCTGCTTAAAAAGATTTTTCATATTTTCCTCCACCCATCGTACCATCTCACGAATTTTTACATCCAACACTTTTGATCCGCCAAAACAGGCTCCTACTCAGGTGGTGGGGGTCTGTTTTATCAGACCAAAGTGTTGCAACAACTTCTTTCATAACTAAGATCTGAATTTTTCTCCTCGTACTTAAAAATTTCAGGTTAGCGTAGATTTTATTAAGATATTGAACGGAGACGTTGACTATTTATTAATTTGACGTATGCTTGGCTTCGGCGAGAGAGTTGTATCTCACATAATTGTATCATAGCAGACGCTTGTAACATTATACTTTGATAGCTTGGCACACGCACATAACTCCTACGAGCACAACACTATGACTACAGCAATGCAGTTCCGGTCTCTCTGGAATGACCGCTACGCCCTGGTACCGTAGCCTAAAGTGCCTCGCACAGCTATTAAATTTTTCCACTAATACTGCCACTGGCTCGCCCTTGACAAGCCACTATAATGCATCCAAGAAGATACTACAATGCCCCTGAGAAGCCACTACATGTGAACCCCAGAGTCACTAACCTCGAACCCGCTGCCACTACCTGGTTTTCTCAAGGAGGATACGAAGTGCACCTCGCAATCCAAGCCACCACTAGCCACGTGTCACTTAGCTACTAACCTTCAGCCCCAGGAAGCCACTAACTCGGAGTTAGCGGTACAAAAACGTATCGCTCTCACTGTGGCGTGCACCTAGCACACACGATAGCCAATGTAGCAACAGAGAAACCATACTCACCCACGTTCTCGCGACCATTTATTTTCTTAGGACTATTGGTACTGGATGTCAACTCCAGTCCCAACCTTTTTACAACCCTTACAGCCACCCGATCACACTCAGCCAGCCAAGACCAAGTAACACTTTTTCCGATCAGGATCCGCAGGAAAAAGCCAAAGTCGTAAGCCACACAAAAAATTCTTTCAACAATATGCAGAATTCTTTTCAATCACGTTAGCGGAAGAAAATCTAAAACCGTGCAAAGAGAAACTCAAACCTACTACTGGTTAACTCAGTTACGTCTTCCTGCTTGATACCTCGAAAAAGTTCCTACCAACAGCATTTGATCGATCGCGTACAATCAATCAACGATTGCTAATTGACTAATTTTGCACTAGTACCCTCTTCTCTATACTTAATCGTCCCTTAACTCTGATTGGCATAATGATTTGACCGGCAAATCGTACCAGCGCCTTCACTGGTCTGGTCTTCACGTTTTAGACCATTTCCCGCCCTCAAGAATCATATCATCATATCATATTATATCATATCATCGACGTCTTGTTAAACGTCACGTACGATTCGGGGGCTCTGGAGCATTTGATTATAAGAAATTCATGGACGTCACGGTTGAGAGCCTGTGCGAGTTTCTGAATGGCTGTGACGGGGAGTTAATAGACAGTAAGACAGTAACTGACCTCGACACTATGCTGCGGTGTCTCGCTATCAATCTCACTGAAGCTATTAATAACTTGCTCTGCTCAAAAATGTAGCTCCACACAAAAGGAGGGAGCCGTGTATTAGTATCGAGCTACAGCAGCTTTACCGCGAACGAGTCGCGACATACAGACGCTACAAGAGAAAACCAGAATTTCTGTCAACTTTCGACGCATTCGTAAAGAGGCTTGCCGCCTTACCACTGAATCGCATGGACAGTAATACCAGGCAAGGATTGAAAAGGTAGATGGAACCAACAACATCTGGTGAGAACTGCCTGGTTTGGGCCTGCTCCCGGAAAGGGCGGAAAGTTTGAGTGGCTTTGAGACTGACGAGCTTAACCAGCACATTTCAAAAATTTCAATCTCCTGCCAATGAAAATCCTCGTTGCATTACAAATACCATTGCGTCTGTGAGTGAAGAAGGATTTTCTTTCAAATCTATTTACTTTAATGACGTACTAGTGCTCTCCCACTTCACATCGTAAGTATGCGGTGAGGACGGCATACCGCATAGGGTTTTGGTTTAAGCCCTGCCAATCATCGGGCACCGTCTTGTGAGGCTATTCAACTCCTTGCTGGAGAGGGGTTCCTTTCCGACTTCTTGGAAGCGTGCATACATAATGCCCTTAAAAAAAACGCAGCCTCGGTCTTCCGACCGGTTTCCCTTCTCTGTATGCTGTCTTAGGTGCTGGAATAAAATTCTGGATCCCCTTTAGATGACACAATTTGATGCAGACTGCTCTCGTAAAGCTTATTGATAATATTATTTCAATATCGACGAGAGGTAAGTGACACTGCTACTTTTATTCAACTTTAGAAGGGCATTCGACACTATGTCACCCTCTCAACTTATTGAAAAGCTGAGGCAGTAGGGTTCCTCAAGGGGCGCACTCTTCTGGATCGCTTCATATTTAACTGGCAGGGTGCAATGCGTAGGATTCGTGCCGACGGTAATCTCCCTGGGCGGCACGAACCTGGGCGTTCCGCAGGGTTTGGTCCTCGAACCTTTGTTGTATTGCCTTTATGCCAATGACTTACGCTAAGGATGCACTCGAGGACGGGGTGGTAGTGATAGAGCGGGCTGTGGGAGTGGTAGCTGAGTGGGTGGAGGGTGCGTTTCTCCAGCTCAATGCTAGGAAGATGAAGGCCATTTTGTTTGACTCCAATAGAATCATTAACGAGCTGTGTGCTCGGGGTCTTCCAGGTATTGATCTGAGGGGGGGGGGCGTCTCCGCCCCGTTCTCTGATACCGTCTGATACGAGTCTCAGGGTTGTTCTCGGTATCTCTCAATATCTCTGATATCTCATTATAACATTAAATGCATTATAGGCTATGTATTGAACTTTTGAACTTTTTTAGACGAATAAATATAATTCTAATTCTAAAAAAAAGTGGAGGTACTTTTACGAGCAACCTATCCGTCACCCACCAACAAGCCACACTTTTCATACTTGAATGATATCAGTGCGACTCATCGAGCACGTGCGCACAACTTATGGCCTGAAAGGTATTACCCAATCGCGCCGAGTACACATACAGGCACGTACACAGGCGCATAAAGCTTAGGGATTTGCTACAGCCAGACACCTGCGTGCGTATGCTCGATGGTGCGATTTAATAATTAGATAATTATAATTTTGAGATATATATTTGGCGCTCGTAGCTGAATTTCAACGCATGCGTAGTAGCGAGCAGTCGAGACGCTGTGACACTGCACTGCAGCATCAAAAACGTATAGTTTGATTTATTCTCACTCGGTCAGTCAATCAGTCGATACGCACTCTCTGCTTTCGTATTTCCTTATTGGATTTGATCTTGCCTTATTTCAGTTCAGCTTACGATTGTATTTTTGATTGTAAAGACTAAAGATAGCGTATATTTAAGGTAGTGAGAATAAACGTGTTCGCTATTTGTAAGAAGAGTAATAGTATCAAACATTTTATTTCCCGAGCACATACCCATACATCCATACTACTAACAGTCAAATATTTTATTTCCTGAGTGCATACCCATACAACCATACTACGAACAGTCAAACATTTTATTTTCCAAGCACATACCCATACATCCATACTACTAACAGGTTATATGCTTTAAAAAGTGCAGTGTGGTTGCATACTCAAGACTTCCCTAGCGGCCTTTATTTTCTTTGTAATCGAGCCCATCGCGCATTTACTCGCGTTCTTTTTGGCCTCCGTGTTTTTTGCCCTTTTTTCTTGCAGCTTATCGACGAGTCGGCGTTGAGGTTAAAATCAGCTACCAGTGAGACGGAGCAGATCAAGGAGATGACTACTGGCGGAGTGAGAAAGATTGTAAAAGATATTAAGAAGAAAGAAAGTAAGTAACTAATAACAATACTTCGACTGTCTCTAGCGGTCGTTGAGTTGATATAATGTGTTTTGTTTTTTGTTGTTTTGATAACGAAATTGTATAAGAGTGGTAATAATAGATGTTATATATATGATAAATATGACAGTAGATAAGATTCGTGAAGTGTTTTTTAATTATATAAAGCTAGTACTCTATAATTTTTAAAGTCCAAGAGCCAGCACGTGGTTTTCCTTGCGTGAGGAAGGTTTGCATTGGGGTACTAGGATTTTAATTTAGCTGCTACAGCTATAGCTCAGAAGACGCTTCAAAGTGGGAGAGGTACTCTCGTTTCAGCCATGGCTTACGTTTGGTCAAACTGGGCGTGCGTGCTCCTTTTAGCAGGCTTGGTAGCTGATGGTGCGCACAGAGCGGCCATCTTAGATAGACTTTTGTTTAACTTTTCAAGTCCCCTTACAGTACGGCCTTGGTCCTTTCGCATCGATTTACACGCTTAGACTAGAGGCAGATGCCGAGTCAAACCAAAATGCAGAAATCCAAAACTTCTAATTTTGGTATAATGCTCGTGAGCACATCGTAATAACAGGCGAAATTTTTTTTTCGATATCAATTAACTAGATACGCTGTCAAAAGCATATAAATAAATGGAGGAGAACATATAAAAATTTAACGAAGTCATGGTGACACGTTGTAAAAACGTAGCCTTGTTTTCGCCTAATGATAGAGTATAAAATCTAAGAAACATTCTTGTTTTGCGTTTGTTATGCATACAATTGTGCTCGATCGTGTTGGAATTGTGCTGCTATTGTAGGTGATTTTGGGCATGTTGCTTTGTATGCTTAGGTCATCTGCTGTATCTCATCCCATGGATGGTGCGCATGCGTTGCGTTTGTGTGTACGTACTTGCTTATGTTTCCTGGTGATACAGCTTGCATTCGGCTGGTTACTGGAAAATAACATGCATAACTTGATCTGGGTTATTCAATAGGATACAAGTTACGATCACGATAGAGGAGATCCTTTTAATTTGATGGGAAAATGTGGTGGTATTGTTTACATAATCCCGAAACATAAGCAGCACAATCTAGTTACAGGTTCTTAAAATAGAAAGATAGATTTAATTGATATTTTAACAAGATAGCAAATTAAAGATTTGAAAAATAGAAAGATATTTGATTGATACCTCAACTAAAGATAGCAAATTAAAGATTTAAAAGTAGAAAAAATAGATTTGATTGATACCTCAATTAAAGATAGCAAATTAAAGATTTGAAAATAGAAAGATGGATTTGATCGATACTTTAACAAGACAGTAAATTAAAGATTTAAAAATAGAAAAATAGATTCAATTGATACCTCAACTAAAGATAGCAGATTAAGGAATGTGAGGGATGGAAAAGATATCGTAAAGAAACAGATACATAGTTTGCATAAGAAGATGGTGGGCACAAATTATGATCTTAAGATAGAGCTTACTAAAAGTACCTCCCAAAACATTCAGACTCATGGTTTCAGAAACATATGAAGTAGACTTTCAGGAGCCTACAAGAAAAATATTTAGTAGTTTTAAAAGTAGATTGGAGATAAAGAGCAGGCTTTAAATTTCATACTAGGTTAATTATCCCTGGATTATTAAAACAGAGTATACCACATTGCCTATTCCACGGTAATGGTGAAAAAATTCATGATATGAAAAGAAGTGATATAAAAATAAATGCATATCAAATACACAACAAGTTCCCACTGTTAAATTTGACCCCAAAAAGCAGAGTGCTACTAAATTTTGCGAATTCTTTGATGCACTAAGATATTTTGAACTTGTGAGTAAAACTTATAGTTTTCCTGAATATGAGAAGAGAGATAACTTTTACCATACGATTGTCAATAAACTACCAGATTTAAAACTTGCAGATTCTAATAGACTGTTTAAAAGCGAGAATTACTTGTCCTATTAATATTTACGTCAATATAATAAAAACAAAACAAAAAAATAAATAAATAAAATAAAATTAAAAATTAAAAAAAGATAAAGAAGGTTAAAATAATATACAATTTCTAAGATCTAATACATGTAGTAGCACGTTTTTTGTTGAACCCAAAACTCTGATCTCCACACGTGCGGAGGAAACTCTAGTAAACGATTGTAGAAATAATAAAATCGAGTTTGTAGCAGACTCAGGTGCTACAGAGCATTTTGCTAAATCCAAATTATACTTTAAAAATTTCAAAAATTGTGAAAGAAATTTATTAAATGCGTGAATAATAATTCCTCCTCGGACTTGAGAGTGGAGGGAGAAAGGTGGGTTTCGAGTAGTAATAACAAAAACAAAATGGTCCCTGATAGAATGATATGCGCCGAGGTGCTTGCTGGAAACTTGCTGTCGCTTCGTCGGCTTGCTGATGAAGGCATGTGTATCTATTTAGACAACACTAAGATGGATGTACTTGACCCACGCTTATATGAGACTTTAATTTCCGACGCCTATACAATCTTTTTTGGATAGTAGAACTAGTGCAAGATGGTCAGAGCACAAGCAACGACAAGAAGTGTAAAGAAATTATACATTGCTTAATGATAGAAAGTGCCTCTGCGGCAATGACCAAGAAGGTTCAGCAAGTCAGCACTAATTATAGTAAGAGCTGCCCTGTAATCCTAAACAATGGATCTGAAAGCGATTGTTTAGATACCGCTCAGTAAAATGAGTTTGAGAAAACCGTTTAAGATAAAAAAATTAATGATAGTAAAGAACTAATTATTGTTGAGATTTCAGAGGCTCAAAGTCCCTTTACAGAAAAGTATAAAACATTTAAAAGATATAACAGAGCCATGCTCTGACACGCAAGATTCGGGCATTCATCGGCAGAATATCTTAAGGCATTGCAAAGAAAGTTTCTAGGCAATAAAGATTTAAATAAGTCTGTGTTCGATAAATTTTGTTGCAACATGCGAGGTAGGCCAAATTGCTAAGATTTAATGGTTGCCTTTTAATACTAAAAGAGAGAGGACATCGAAACCACTTGAGATAGTTCACGCTGACACAACAATGCCTATTCAGGTGCGAGTTTGGCAGACTGTAAAGGCTCAATGACAATGGGTGGATATCTCTTAAGGGTCTATGGAGATACAGTTGCTTGGAAGACAAGAAAACAAAATTGCGTAGCTATCTCAACCTATGAAGCTGAATACGTTGCGATGTATGATGCAAGTCAAGAGTTGATTGGACTGGAGCACTCTATAAGTTTTATAACGTCTCGCGCTTTATTACCCGTGGATCTGTAGTGTGCTAATGAGGTTGATGGAGCAAGTCCTAAGATAGATGGTGGTAGAAGATTGAGACACATGACTAAAATCATAGCTCATTATGTTAAAGAATGTGTAACCAGAGGAAAAATAACTGTTAGATGGATTCGAATAAGTGATCCAGAAGCTGACATGATCTCCATCTTCAGCTGTTTATTCACTCTAACTAATTTCAATAAACCAACATTTCCTTTGTAATTTCATTTTATATTATTTTGTTAAATTCAGCACATGCGTATTAGCAAGGAATCGAGACGCTGTAACGCTGCACTGCAGCATCAAAAACGTATAGTTTGATTTATTCCCACGCGGTCAGTCAGTCAGTCGATACGCACTCTCTGCTTTCGTATTTCCATATTAGATTTGATCTTGCTTTATTTCAGTTCAGCTTATGATTGTATTTTTGATTGTAAAGACTAAAGTTAGCGTATATTTAAGGTAGTGAGAATAAACGTGTTCGCATTTTGTAATAAGAGTGATGTGTCGAAAATTGTATTTCCCGAGCACATATTCATACATCCATACTACTAACAATAATCTTGAGCAATAATTTGATGAAAGAAGTTTTTTTTAACGATATCCTTTCATACATGATACCTTTGTACATGATTGTGATTTTCTCACCCTACTCCATATTAATATACTTTAGTAATTTTTTGGTTGATCTTTTGAGTCAAACTTTGGAATAAAAACAGACACAACACGTTTTTTATATGCACCGACGTTTCGTCGACTGAAGGGTCGACCTCTTAAGGCTTTAATTGCAAACAATGAAGGGAATGATTTAACGTAACGACATTCGTTAACACGCAAGTCAAACAGTCAAGAGCTTTTGTAGTAAAGCCTGAAGAGGTCAACGCTCCAGTCGACGAAATGTCGTTGTATATAAAAAACGTGTTGTGTGCGTTTTTTATTCCGAAGTTTGCCCCAAAAAATCAACTAAAAAATTACTAAAGTACCTTTGCATGTGTATAAACATACTCTAAAAATTTCATTTTAATAACATTTATTTTTAAATTGCAATGATTTTGCAAGCATAATATTTATACGTTAGAAAATTATTCTTCTAAACATATTGAAAAATATAATAAAAATAAGAATAGTGGATTCTCTAAGTATTAGTTTATAACATTGGTTTAAAACATTTAAATGTTTAAATAATTTAGTTACTTGACGTAAATAGTCGTTGTAACATCTTTGCACCACCGCAGATTAAATAAAAAACAGAAGTAAAAACTGAGTACGAAATAACAGAAATGCAGCTTTTTTCTCTGCAAATTTAAAGTACCTGAATCGACTTTTCGATCGCTGCTTGCCCTGGACGTCTGATTCCATTATCGGTTTTCGTCCAAACGATAATCGCTTATACATGAAAGTGTATCTGTTTGGACAGTGTTGTTGACATCGCAGTTAGTAAATTTACAATGTGTGAGTATCAAACAAGTAATATCTGTGATTTGAAGCTTTAATGTTTATAAATAAATGAATCGTTAGTTTTTTTTATTATCTTGGCTTCTTTAATTCGTGTCAAATAACAACTAACTGTTATATCAAGACCACATATCGCTACAGCCATTTGTTTGCGAGGGATTACAAATTTTTGAAACGATACATTTAAGAAGTGCACATTTTTTGAAAGCCATTTTTACAGGCATACAATTAATAAATGACTATATCAATTGCAGCATTTTAAAAAATACGCCTTGAAAAAAGCCACTTATCGACCATTTTTCTCGACAGAAACTTTGCTACATACCATTAAATATTCAATATTTTTTTCATGAATAATAACAATTTCTTGTAAACGGATAAATATTTTTTTACTAAAGGTTAATGACATATTTAAGATAGCAAAAGATATTACTCACCTGTCGCTTCGTCGGCTTGCTGATGAAGGCATGTGTATCTATTTAGACAACACTAAGATGGATGTACTTGACCCACGCTTATATGAGACTTTAATTTCCGACGCCTATACAATCTTTTTTGGATAGTAGAACTAGTGCAAGATGGTCAGAGCACAAGCAACGACAAGAAGTGTAAAGAAANATTCTTGTACTTACAATATGTGTTTTCGCGCACAATATTTCATTTATCATTAAATAAGTCGTAATTATTAACTGCGATTGCTTTAAAAATTTAGTTTTCAAACATTGTACCCAGTTCAAACTGTAAATTTTTTACCTGATGATTTTACCTACTGCTCGCATTGTGGTGGCGAACTACCGTAAGTTCTAAAACGGCTTTTAGAGTGTAAAAAGTACTGAGCGACTGCTTGAAATCATCTTCCCGGACCACTGAATCTCAATGATTGCTTGATTGTTGCTCGTTTGGTGAAGCTGGAGCTACATGGCAGTCGCTAGAGTATTACGCGTTCAATAAATACCACTACATTTAAAACCACAAACAAACAATTTCTCTCTCTTTCTTTCACCCACTCTCTTTTCAAATTTTCTGGTTTAATTGTCCAAGGACTGAGAGCACAAGATATCGACCACGCTGGCCACTGGCTACAGTGATTTTTTTCATCATGGCTATTTCGATGTAAGATGTATTTTGGTGTTTGTAAAGATTGTATTTCTATTGTCATCCATTTTCATATATTTAATCTGTTTTATGTACATAAATTTCTTGGTATGAATATATTTATAAGCTTCATTACTATTGTATTAAAAGTATATGCGTGTTTTTATTGCCATATACAGCTGGTGATTACAATTTGTACTACACATAAGTATTGATAAGTATAAAACAAAAAAAAGTATCTATGATTTAATTACTCTTGTAATTCTAGGAGGTTATAATAAGGATTCTCCCTACTTCCGAAGAACCTCTTTATCTTCAGTAGTTTTCTTCTTAGTATTCTTATATTGAATGAGTAATTTTTTTATAAATTAGACTAAATTAATCAATAAACAGAAAATGAAAATTTCCATTAAAAATAAGTTTCGAAACGTATAATAAGCAGTAATCATATTATTGACATTGGGACTACTCATAGCAAAGTGGATAAGAGCCTCAACAAATACTGAGCTATCAATATGCATTAACATTGATTCATAAAGCATATAGCAATTCACATACACGCACGCACGCGCGCTTGCAGGATTACATAAAAAAACCATTTATCAACCAATTTGTTGGTTTTATTTTTGTATTTTAGGAATAAATTTTGATGTTTGTTTGAACCAAGAAAAAGTTGAAAAACGATTGTTTCAAATTAAGAACAATAATGAAATCACAATCTTTTAGATTTAGAAGAAGAAGATTAAGAAGAAGACGACTGAAGATAAAGAGGTTCTTCAGAAGTAGGAAAAATCTCTTTATCTTCAGTAGTTTTCTTCTAAGTATTCTTGTATTGAATAAGTGATTTTTATACAAATTAGACTTAATTAATCAATAAACAGAAAATGAATATTTCCATTAAAAATAAGTTTCGAAACGTATAATAAGAAGTAATCAAATTATTGATACGGGGACTACTCAAATTAAGAACAATAATAAAGTCACAATCTTTTAGATGAGCTATACCTTCTGGAAAAATTATGTTATTTCTCACGTGAGATCTCACGTCATATTTTCACGTAATTTATCGAAAAAATTTTATTTTAAAAAATAATCATGTGAAACGTAATTCAATCTGTATTTATTGAACAAAATTAATGTTACCATCCATTTGTTAAAATCAAAACTGGGGGACTAAAAAGTTTTATATTTAATTCGGAACATTAAAAAAAATTTTTCATTTTTCTAAATTTCATACTAATCACTTTAGTTCCCCAGTTTTGGTGTTAATGTAAGGGTTAAATTTTTTGGGTTGAATTATATTTAAGACAATTACTTCTTTAAACGTAAATTTTTCGATAAATCATGTGAAAATTTAACGTGAAATATCACGTGAGGAATCACGTGAGACGGTCACGTGAGAAATAACATAATTTTTCCAGAAGGTATTGCTTATCTAAAGGATTGTGATTTCCTTATTGTTCTTAATTTGAAACAATAATTTTCCAACTTTTTCCTGGTTCAAACAAACATCAACATTTATTCCTAAAATACTGAAATAAAACCAACAAAATGGTTGATAACTGGTTTTTTTGTGTAATCATGCAAGCACGCGTGCATGTGTGTATGTGAATTGCTATATGCTTTATGAATCAATGTTAATGTATATTGATAGCTCAGTATCTGTTTAGGCTGCTATTTACTTTCCTATGAGTAGTTTCAATGTCAATAATATGATTACTCCTTATTATGCATTTCGAACCTTATTTTTAATGGAAATATTTATTTCCTGTTTATTGGTTAATTTAGTCTAATGTATAAAAAAATTACTCCTTCCATATAAGAATACAAAGAAGAAGACGACTGAAGATAAAGAGGTTCTTCAGGAGTAGGGAGAATCTCTTTATCTTCAGAAGTCTTCTTCTTAGTATTCTTATATTGAATAAGTAATTTTTTTATAAATTAGACTAAATTAATCAATAAACAGAAAATGAATATTTCCATTAAAAATAAGTTTTGAAACATGTAATAAGGAGTAATCAAATTATTGATACTGGGACTACTAATAGAAAAGTGGATATGAGCCTTGGTTTGTGTGCAGGAGATCTTGGGTTCAAGTCTTATGAAAAGTAATTTTGTTTGAAATTGGTTTGAAAAAAAAAAATTCAATCAAATTCAAAATGTGTGCTGTGCTGTGGTGGCGTGATGTGGTGTAAAGGAGAAAAAGCGCGGGGTGGTACAGTGAGGGGGGTGAGGCGAAGGATGAGTAACATGCAAACCCCTTTGTCTTAAAAATGAAAAAAAATAAAATAAAACATTGACAAGTGGCAACAAAATCCAGTGCAATAATATTATCAAAATCTAAAATGACCAAAAATGATGACATTTGCAATTCATTAACAGATAAGCCAAGCAATATTCCAAATTATATACACTTCATTCAGTTATCATGGTTTGTTAACCCAATAGCATATATCTCAGAGTTTTTTTAGAATATGTATGTGGGTAGGAGCACGGACACTTAAAAATGTTGAGTATAATAAATATTTTCTGATGTATATTTACTGTAAGAATTGCGTTTATGGTTGAAAACTAAAAAAATATTGAGCTATCAATATACATTAACATTGATTCATAAAGCTTATAGCAATCCACATACACACACGCACGTGCGCTTGCATTACTACACAAAAAAACCATTTATCAACCATTTCATTTGTTTTATTTTTGTAATTTAGGAATAAATGTTGATGTTTGTTTGAACCAAGAAAAAGTTGAAAAACGATTGTTTCAAATTAAGAACAATAAAGAAATCACAATCTTTTAGATAAGCTATACCTTCTGGAAGAATTATGTTATTTGTCTCCACGTGAGAAATCACCTGAGATCTCACGTCAAATTTTTACATGATTTATCGAAAAAATTTTATTTTGAAAAATAATCGTCTGAAACGTAATTCAATCTAAATTTATTGAACAAAATTGATGTTACAATCCATATGTTAACATCAAAACTGGGGGACTAAAAAGTTTTATGGGTTATTCGGAACATTAAAAAAAATATTTTATTTTTCTAAATTTCATATTAATCACTTTAGTCCCCCAGTTTTGGTGTTAACACATGGATGGTAAATTAATTATGATCGATCAATTTGGGTTGAATTATATTTAAGACAATTATTTTTTTAAATATAAATTTTTCGATAAATCATGTGAGAATTTGACGTGAGATTTTACGTGATAAATCACGTGAGAAATTACATGATATTTTCTAGTAGTGATAACTCTACGATTAGTTTTCAAAGAACTTGAATAAACAATTTTCTTTACAAGCAAGAAAAAATAAAAGAAAACATCATTACATATATCTCACCTGAAGGTTTTTTTAAACCAAAAATTTTTTTTTTAAATCTAGATTATTTTCCACTTATTGATTAAACGATCTTACTTTTTTTTAAATCTATTAAAAACTAGAAGCAGAGAAAAACTTAGAATAAAAGTTTTTGAACTACAAAAGTCTTTAAACACAAAAATTACATTTTTATTAGTTTTTGTTTTACACAGATAACAATTTCTTTTAGTTAAAAAATTAATCTTAGCCTTTTTAACAATTATTAACAAATCTTAAGTTCATGACGAAGAGTTAACTTTATCAAAAAAACTTTGAGTTTCACTTAAAAAAAAGAATTTCTGTCGTTACGTCGTAAATAGTAATACTAGTGAAGTCCACTGTACAAACGTTTCGTAAGCTTGTTTATTGTTTTTGATTGAGTATGATAGTACCAAATTATATTCTTATCAGTCTTTAATGGTACAATTAATAATTACAATAGGAATTTGAAAAAATCAGCGTTCTATACCAATACTACAATATTAGTTTCAATATTTGCTAGCAAGTTACAGACAAAGCTATATTGTAATTAATTTTTACACAAAAGTTGACGAAAAAAAACATGGTAGTTATTGAAGTAATGTCAGTATGGAAAAAGTCTTTTTTAAATACTGCAAAAAAATCGAAATGTGCTAAACTAGTTAGATAAAACAAAATAACGAAAGAATTTAATTCTTTATTTATTGAAGTAGAAGTTAAAAAGAAGTTGTGGGGCTTAAGAGGATCAAACAAAAAATCTTAGAAAATGAAACATAAGAACTAACTATAAGAAACAACTTGAATTTTTCTGTTATTTCAACCGTATATGGACTTTGATAAGTCCAAAACTAAAATAAATTTACTTTTTTTTTTGTTGTTTCAAAAAATTTTTTTTTGTCACTTATTATCCAATTACATTCAATCGTATGATATCCTATGATAGCATATATTAATGAAAACTGAAGTAGTTAAAAAAAAGTAGAAATCGTAGTAGTTAAAAGCTCGAATTTTAATGGGTTGTTGGTAGTCAGGATTTCCAGCCTCCCAGCGAAAAACTCTGATCGTGACGTTGGCCAGTTAGTAACTAACTTGGTTTATAGTGACCAGCTTTGTATAGTTTTTTAGTGGACAAATCTTTTGCCAGAAATGGTTGTAAAAATGTGTTTGTTGCCAAAGTAGTTTAGCGTTAGATACCCCAGAAAAAAACTGATGAGATTGATGGTTGATTAGGAAACATAAATACTTATGACGGCCCTTGAAAAGGGCCAGTGGTGATACTCTCAGTCACTCATCATTATTCTCGATGATGGAGAACCAGCTAAGGGTAGCTTGACTCTTACTCTCGGAGTCTCTGGGTACAGAGACCGTAGTGAAGAGAGGTACGATGCTGGCCGAAGAATATCTCGTCTTTGAGTCATTTCCCAGATAACCAACTGCTCACTGTTAATTGAGGAAGTGGGCATGGAATATACCTTCTCTGTGGATATACTGCTGGGACGAACGATTGAAAAGGAGGCTGATGAAACTTTTATTTGATGAGGCTGCCCAAACTTCTTAGAATTGTTTTCTCTGGTTTGCTGTTGTAGTAAAATTTGCTCTAGTAGTACCAGGTTGTTTGGAAAAACGGCCACGTGAACTAAAGTGAATAGCTAGCGTATTTTTGCAAAACTTTAAGCTTATTTATTGCTATTGTGATTAATTTTTTTTAAATGAAAACTTAACAAAAACCATTTAGGGAGTATCAAGAATCAGTATGCAAAATTTCAGCAAAACCGGATGAGTAGTTTTCGTTGTTAGCGATTACAACGGTTTTTGGGATTTTGCTTTATATATTAGAGAGATGAGATTTATTATTTTCACATATTCAGCTCCGTTCTAAAATTATGAAAAACGAATGCTCGGCAATTTTTAAACATCAAGCTACATATCAGCTTTTGCAATCGTGTGACTTATAACTTTCTTATTTTAAAAATTATAATAGTTGCAAAACTTGAACCACGCGTGCAATCTTGGAACAATTCTATGAAACGCTTATCTTACAAGACTTTTTCGCTCTATTCGCTGTGAGAATGAATACCAGCAGCGCTCTAGCAGATTTTTTCCAAGACCTGAACGTGTCGTGAGCCAATTGTTGTGCCATGATGCATACGGACTCGGTGGCATAAATATTTATTGCAATTAATTCAGAGTTTGTGGTAATATGCACTTCTAATGTATGAAAATCAGTGCAATAAGTTATTCATAAAAATTGTTTTAACCTGTCTCAGTGCTGTGTACAATCAACAAATGTGCAGGGCAACGCCAAGAAACAGGCGAGCTGTATGTATGCAAACGGATGCCCGAGCAGAAACAGAAGCAGACAGAGAGACATCTTTAATGGTTCTTAATTGTTGAAGTAATAGTTACTTATCTTAGCTAATTTAACTTTTTTTTGTGCGACACGTGACACATGAACGTTAATATACCAAAAAAATTCGGAGTTGATGTGGATGGCACAAAAAGGTTATGGGTATATACATGTGTATATACGAGTGTGTCCCTCTGTGTATGGTTGTCGACTGCAGCCGCTGTACCGACGACATCGACAACTATACACAGTGTACACTTCATTTCTTGTAACTAAAGCAAAGACATACTAGAGTTACTGTTAACCAATTATTAGATTTTTCATGAATAACTTATTGCACTAACTTTCATATATTAAAAGTGCAGAGTACCATGACCTCTCAATTAACTGCAATGAATATTCATATCGCCGAGTCTGTATGTGTCACGGCACAAAAATTGGCTCACGACACGTTCAAATCTTGAGAAAAAACCGATGGAGCGCTGCTAGTCTTCATCCTCACAGAAAATTATTACACGCAAGAATGTGAGCTGTCAACAATTAAAATACTCATCACTACGTATGATCCACAACGAATATCGTACATAATTTCGCCATTAACTTGTACCCAAACGTTAAGCCATCGTTTGGTGTACAATTATTGCACTCTGATTGGTCGTTTGGATCCCCAAGCTGCCTTGTTTTTTATAAACACAAGTGTATAAAACCTCTTTGCCCATACCAATATTCGCTTTTTCTTTTTTATCAAGTGCTCTAAAATAACTATAAAGGTTGGAGAATGAGTCTGATTACGTCTTTAAAGCGAATATAAGAAAATAATAATTATATCCTGTCCTAAAGGAATCAGTCACACGTGACTGTCAACAGAATACGTCGTGATGTGATTGGTCGTGAGTAACGGAAGGTGGTGATACATTTAAATATACATGTAAGGTTATAAGATTATAAGCTTTCATTTCAACTTTGCTGAGTAGGTTGATTTAATAAGAATAAGTAATGCATATATTTGATTTTTTTATTTATTTGGCATATCAAGTCGTATGCAAGCATCGAGGCGTAAGCTTGAGAAAGGAGACGAAGCTTTGGCGACCACGCTACTATATAGTTAGCCAGACTTATGAGAATGTTTTGGTTTGTATTTGACAATAAGTTAATAATAAAAAAGATCCGTATTTTATAAATTTTCTAAAGTCCTTTATCATGTAAGTTCTTGGTACTTCGACAAGGTAACATTGCCATAACATATGTTCAATGTTATCATTACTGTTATTACACTCACACGTATCATTATTAACAATATTAAATTTAGAGAGATCACACTTAAGAGACGTATGGTCGCTTCTAATCATATTAAAAGTTATAATAGCTTTCCTTGGGAGTTCAAGATCACAGTACCAAGTTTTTTTCTTATAATTGTAATAAAATTGAAAAAGTTTGTTCCCTTTTATTTTGAAAGATTTGGATACAAGAAAATTTTTTTCGTTTAGGCAATTATTTTAAATTTTAGGTACGAGATCGGTGAATAGTATTGTCAGGTTTATAAGTGTATCATGATGTGCAGCATTTTTAGCCAATTGATCAGCTTCATCATTGTCTTGAATTCCCACATTTTTTGAGATTTTCGAGCCATCGGTGTAAATAAAAATATTGTTTTAATCAGTATGGAATGAATTGGAGAATTCTTCTTCAAGAAAATTCTAAGATTGCATTTCTCTTTCGGCTATGAGATCGCAGTTGATTAGAAAAGAAATTCTGGAAAAATGGATGAGAAAAACTAGGGCATAAGTCTGATTGAATTATGGCATCTTTGTAAAACCAGCAATTTTCATAGTATTCTAGTAGGATAGATTTCTTGTAGTGAAAATTTGGCATTTGGTCATTGCATAAGTTTGAAAGTTCTTTCAGGTTCTTGATAATACAATTGTTCTTATACAAGAGGCATTTTAAAAGAAAAGTGTAGGTAAGGTATTATAATTTGATTGTTAGGTAAGGTATCTTTGATTTTGAGAGAATAATTTAGTTGGAGTATTTCTCCTGCAGCCTAAGGGTAGTCTAAAGGCTTTGTTTTAGATAGTTTCAATTTTCTTCAAGTATGATTAAGAGCAGAGAAATATAAAAAGCCAGAGTATTCCATTCATAGGTCCAAGCATTGATTTAGTTCTTTCAGTAGTAGTGGTTTGGCACCCCACCACAATTTTCTTAAACATTCTGATAAAGAGAAGGGTTACGAAAAGCTAAATTACAACGACAAAAATATTCTTTTATTAAGTGTGCTCTCTCTTACGAGGTACAACGTAAAAATGATGTGAGGTCTCTGCCAAGCCAGAGACGTAACAAATATAATAAGACATACATAGTAAAACGCGACATCTAGTGGAAAGAAAAATTTCAGAGATTAATAATATAAACCAATAAAATCAACACATTTCTGTAATCGAAATTATTCTTCATATAAATAGTCCCAACCCCTTAACGCAGAAATCCACTTTAGTCTTCAGCAAGGCCTTGGTTAAGATGTCCGCAATCATATCTTCGGTAAAAAGATATTTAAAACAAATTTCTTGTGTTGGAAGACTTTTTGGATAAAATGCACTCTTACGTCAATGTGTTTGTACCTGGAGTGGAAAACTCGTCTGCTACGTAATCCTTGTACGGCTCTAGCTTCGAGCCGCTCGCGACGGGTTTGGAGACAGATTTACAGTCAGTCATCTTGAATCGAGCTAGCAGTTCATTGATGTACCTGCTTTGGCTCAGTGACACCGATTCGTTGCCTTGTTCGATCTTGATCCCTAGGTAGTGCTTTGCAAGTTTCATGTCCTCGAGGTTGAAGTGCACAGCGAGCTCTTTCTTAATATGCCCGACTCTATCGGCATCTCGGGAGACGAAAATGATATAGTCTACGTACAGTAAAACCAAAGTGAGCTTGTCGTACGAGTCGGTGTATAAGCACGGGTCACTGTTGATAGGCCATAAGCCCTGCTGTTTAAGTACGTCGTGTATACGTGTTACTTTTTTTATGCCAGTGACTCCCAGCTTGATGTAAGCCGTAAATGGCTTTGTTCAGTTTGCAAACATTGGAGATGCCCTTCCGTAAGTCGTTAAGCATTGCATTCACCTTTTCAACTATGACATGATCCGTTTCGGAGGCTACAATCTACTCGAAAACCTGGGTGAGCATTTTGGGGTTTTGGGAGGCTTCACATACATCACGGTATCCAACTCTCCGTAGAGATAAGCGTTGACGACGTTCGACTGGTACAGTTTTAGTTTGTGCTTCGCTGCGATAGCACACAGCAAGCGTTGTGAATCCAATCTCGCCACTGGCGCGAAAGTCTCGAAGAAGTAGGTGCCGGGTATCTGTGAGAATCTTTGAGCAACGAGACGAGCTTTCCGACGACATACGGATCCGTCCAGGTTTAACTTATTTTGAAGCACTGTCCTGCTGCCTATGAGCTTAGCATCACGAGATTTTTTCTCTATGGTCCAGGTGTCGCTTTCGATGAGGCTTTTGATCTCGTTGCGGATTGCTCTGAGCCATTCGTCCTTGCTTGGTCTGGTCAGCGCCTCTTTCATGTCGATATCACTGACACTCATGGTGCTTTTATTGTCTCGGAAATCCGTGGAACGATGGCTCGCCTTCGAAACTTGAATCGATGTGTTTTTTGACGTCGTTGTTTGGAAGGTAAGCTGTAACGGGGATATAATTCGGAGCAGGTGCGACGTCTTCCATTATTACGTCAACGACTTTTTTATTGGTCAATCCGTCTGCCTTCCTTTTGTTGAGCAAGTCCTCCAGCGTTGGTGAAGCGTCCGTAGCTTTATTCGTGAATTTTACGTCTCTTTACCACACGATTTTCTTGGCAATGATGAGCAAAATGCGATAGGTCTTCGAGTCGTTGGAATAACCAAGAAAAATTCACTCGAGCCCGCGATCGTCAAACTTTCCTTTTATCGGATCTTTGTTCAGAATATAAACCTTATCACCAAAAGATCGTATGTGTGAGACGTCTTGTTTTCTTCTGGTACATTTCTCATAGGGCGTGCAGCCGATAGTCCCTTCGTGAAGTATCTGTTGTGAGTGTAATTTGCAGTAACGATGGCCTCAGCCCAAAAACTTGCGGGCAAGCCGGACTGAGCGAGAAAATAGTGAGCGGTTTTGACGAGAGTACGGTGCTTTCGCTCGGCCAAGCCGTTTTTTTGAGGCGTGTATGGTACTGTGAAAAGACGCTTAATTCTGGCATCCTTGAGAACCTTGTCTTGCTTGCCGTTGTATTCTTTGCCATCGCCGGATTGAAACTTCTTTATTGATTGTTCGGTCTGATTTTCGACTATGTTTTTGAATTCGGCGAATTTTTCGGTTCCTTGACCTTTATCTTTCATTGGGTAAACGTGACAAAAACGAGAGTACTTGTTAATGAAAGTTAGGAACCATATCGTACCGCCTTTAGATGTAGTTCGCATTAGTCCACATACATCCGAGTGGATGACTTCGAGAAACTTGCTATCGTATCGCGACCTAGATTGAAATGATTCACTGGTCATTTTTGCAACAGCACAGATTTTTCAGTTGCTGATGTCCGTGATCTTGACGTCATTGATACCTTCCGCATATCCCTTTTGGATCATTATCTTTAAGTCTTTAGCATTTAAATGCCTAAGCCTAGCGTGCCACTCGGACATGTCGACCTTTGTCCTGGCGAAAGCAGACAGATGAGTTTCCTCGTCGGCTCCATGTATGTAAAACAAATTACCTATACGCTCAGCTCGTGCGAGAACTTCTCCGTCTTCGTCTAATATCAAAGCACGTTGTCTGTCGAATATAACGTTAAAACCTGCATCGACTATTTTCGCGATGGAGATGAGATTCGTTCGGAGGTTAGGCAAAAAAAAGTGTTTCTGAGGGTAATGTTGGGCGTATCATCTTATGAGATGATGCTCACGTCACCTTTAGTACGTAAAATCCTCGTTGCGTCGCTTGCCAGCTGTAGATTGCCGTTGGCGCTCGTCAAACTCTTGAATGTGTTTTCATTTCCACACACATTTGACGTGCTCCCACTATCAAGGCACTATTTGTCACACGTCGTAGCACTGGTGGAGAAGCACAATCCTGACGTTTTTCATTTTTCGACTCTTCTTTGCTTCTCTTTTTCTTGAAGCAGTCGGCTTCTTTGTGCCCTTTCTTTTTTACAAAACCCGCACTTATAGTTGGGTTTTTGTTTCTGCCTTTGTGATACGGCACTGTCTGAGGTAGATTGCACGGTGGAACCATCTGTTGTAAAATTCGAGTTTGATTTTGGCTTGGCAAACATGGCGAAACATTTGAGGTCTTCCTCTCCCTTATGACGAGAATTGTATTCTTCGAGAACCTTGATGTTCAAGATCTCAAGGTCAGGAAGGGTATCGCGCGACTCGATAGCACATCGCAAGTTTTTGAAGGTTGCTGGAAGGCTGTGCAGCAGCATAATTGCCAGTTAATTGTCGTCGAGATTCGCTCCTGTCGACTTCAAGTTGTCGGACGTGTTGAAAAAACTTTTGAGATGGTTGATCATGCTGTTACCTTCCGCCATCTTATGTTGAGTCAGTTGCTTTTTAAGAGCGACCTTCCTAGCTGGGATTTTCGAAGCATACGTTGACTCTAGCTTTTTCCAAACCTCGTGAGATGTTATGCAATTCTTTGTTCCTTTTAGTCCCTATGGCGAGATGGAAAGGATTAAGTCCGATTTGGCTTTCCGATCCTTCATCAACCATACCTTGTGGGACGTCTCGGCTACAACCTGCATAGTGGCGTCCGTCTCTTCTGAGCCAGAAGCTGGGATGGCTCGCGAGACGCCATCCCAAACGTCGTTTTTGATGAGAAGAGCTTTCACTTGGATTCTCCAAGTATCGTACGCGAACGGTAGAGGGAATTACAACTTTCACTCTTCTTCTTTTCATACTTAATTCGTTTGCTTAAGCGCATTTTTACCGTCTTGGGTATTATTTTATTAATTATTTGTTTTTAAAACAATTATTATTCATTAAATTCAGTCGTTTTATACGAAGTTATTTTTGAAATGTCATGTGCTGCTCCGATCTCAAACTTTGCTCTTGATAGTACCACCTATCACTCGCTAGATAGCCACCACTACTTTTTAGTGAACATGGCAAGTAAGAAAGTAACTTATAGTACATAAGAAGGGCTGCGCGACGATTTAAGATCATCGACCCATATCGTTCAAATAAGTGTATTGCATGCATCTTGTTTTTTCAAACTGATTAATAAAAAGCAGTGGTAGAACTAGTACATATTCAAAAAATATTACTACGGTGAACAACGCTCTCTCACTTTATTTCACCTCCTTCTCTCACTTTTACATCTACCTCAGGTGTTCATGTCCCCTCTACCTCTCAACCAAGAGTGGAGGCAATTGACCCCTGAGCAACGTATAGACAATTGTTTCTCTTAAAGTTACATAGTCGTAACTTCTCTAAAATTTCTCCCCCGAAAGCCCACATGGGACGTGGTCACCCAGTTCCCGGAGGATTTGTCGAGACCCCTCCCCTACTCCCTACGGGCGCCTGTAGGTAATCGTTCCCAACGGGTTAGGACCACCCCGATCAACCCTAGTGCTATCGTCCCACTAAAACAAACGACTTCTACTACTATTTTTTCGGCCACGAGCCCAGAGCTACCAGAGGAGCCAAAATCCCTCATTTACAGTATCGTCCAAGTGCTCCCTCCCCTCCAGAATCCAGAGGAACCTCGGTCAAGGGACAAACGTCAAGGTAATACGAAGTGGCCTGGTGAGGATAAGAAGAGGGCAATGCACCTATGATTCTGATAATGTTGTAAAAAAAAGAAAATTAAAAATTATATTACAACTACCCTGGCGACACAACCTTCTCGGGCTCAGAGGATCTCTGCTCGGCCATCTACATCTCTTAAAGATGAATTAGACCTCGAAGGAGACGAAAACCACATCACTACCACAGCCTCTGGTGCTCTACCACCATCGTTGTTCAGCTTAAAAGGTCGTCTTGACTCATTCGAAGACAACTCACGCTCCCCCCAACTCTCTCACTCTGTTAGAAGTCTTCCACTCCAACAGGCTGCTATTATCAGCGTTTTGGAACAACTTTTAGCTTTCAGTTATTTGTCACGATTACCTGAGCCCATAATCTGATAAGAAAATACTTTTTTATTAAGTGTGCTCTCTCTCATAAGGTACAACGCAAGAATAATGTAAGGTCTCTGTCGAGCCAGAGACGTAACGTGTGGAATAAGGAATATTTATTAAAACACGACATCTAATGGAAAGAAGAATAAGAGAGATTAATAAAATATACTAATTAAATCAACACATTCTATTTTCTATAATGCACATAGGAAAGTAGCTAACGGCAACAAGGTAGTCAATTTGTTTATGCCTGTAAAGGCTTTTGTCTAGATAAACTCCCAAAAATTTGACAGTTTTTGCAGGTGGAAGTTCAAAATTATCTATTTTGATGGAATAGCTGTCAGTATTAACATTTATTCTCTTAATGTTTAATTTTAATGCCTTGTAGTGGTCTGTATGATTTTGGGGAGAGGGGCAGACTTGCAAGGACAAACTCAATCAAAAGTTTCTAGCACTTTTGATAAAATAATAAACACTTGGTAAATTTGGTTATTTTTATTCAACGTGAAGCCCTGACTTAATAATAAGATTCTTTAAAGTTTTCTTTTTTTGTTACCGTGATTGTCAAATAAGATCTAAGCTTAAAAAAACAAAAAGTAAAATCTACTGGTAGTATGATTTCTTATTACAGTTCTCTAAATTTTCTTTTACACTGAAATTTTGGCGATCACTCATTTCGCTCGTAATAATCACAGTTCTACTTTTCTTGGCCGTTGCGCGAGAACAAATAATTACAAAAAATAATGAACTTGTTAGACGAGGGGCTATTTTATGTAATTTTGGTTAATTTATTTGTTAAACTACAGAGTGGGTTGCTACGCGAAACGATAAACGAAAAAGCAAAAAAAGGCATTTTCTTGTACATCGCCGCGCCGTACAAAGGCACTGAACTTGGGAGGTAAAACCTCTGCCAGTTGGTCTAACTGATACGTGAAGCTATCAAGCCTGCGAACAGCATCTACTCCGAGATGCGCCAAAATCAAAAAAGACCAAAGAGCCACTGCTCTGCTAAACCAAGTTGCGGTACGTTACGCGAGTGCAAATGGCGCCTAGGCCTCTACTGTACGCTAGATTTTAGTCGGCTCAACCAAGTTAGCACACAGCTGGTTGCAGACTAGTGTCGCGCATTAAATGACTCTATTGCTACACCTTTACGCTTGGAGCGACGGCCATATTAGTTGATGACGCAATCGACACCATTTCCTTCTTGCTCTTTTTCTCTCGCTCACCGAACCTATATCCAAACATACACCCCCCTTGGCTTGTGAGGACTTTTAGCGAAAAAGCCAACAAAAAATAATCACTTTACACTGGAAGGATCAAGCGGTAGATTGGGCGGGTTAGGGCAGAGTTGCTAGTTTTGATAGATACTACTCGAACAAGGTTGTCACTTCTGGCGAATACTTTTACGACTCAGCCCAAAGGCCATTTACCAGAAGGAGTGTTTTCAGACTTGATCAAAACCAGGTCTCTAGGGAGGAGGGAGCTAGATGGTTGTGGCCATTTTTTTCTGGACTGTAAGGAGGGAAGGTACTCAGCTGACTATCTCTTCATAAATTGTTGGGTAAGCTGAGAAATGAATTGCCAACGTCGCAAAGGGGGTATTTGAGAGTTGTATAAGGAAGCTTTGGGAATAATAAAAGGCTCCTTTGAATTGAAGAGATAGCCTAGAGTTGATTGTGGTTAAACTCTCAGGACCACTTGTCAATAGGACGAAAGGTTGTGTGTTTAACAAGGCTTTAGTTCTACAAAGCAACGTAGAGTTACCTACGAAGGTAAGAGTTTGATCACCGATAACTCGTTTTAGGTGGTATTTAGCCGATTCCACCACAGCTTCCAAAGGCCTCAAAAATGAGGGGCAACAGGAGGATTGAATTTCCTAGTAGTATGCATCGAAGTCAGTTGTTCTTTAAGGTAAGCTTTACTAAACTCATCGAGCATTAGACCTAATTCTATATCAGCTCCAACAAAGTTTCTACCTTGACCACTATATAATTCTAAACAGGCGCGAGGCACCTCGACGAGAAGTTAACCTAATAAAGGCAGCGATGAAAGATTCGAAGGAGTAATCTTCTACGATCTCTAGATGAAATTCACGAGTACTCGTGCAAACAAAGATAGCTATCAAACCCTTAGTAGTGATTTGACCTCGAGTTTCACTCAGACGAACTTTGACAGGTCCTGCATAAGCAACACCTGTTTTGGGGAACGCAAGCATAGGCACAACTTGGGGAACGGGAAGGGGACTCATTAATTAATTCTGAGTACGACCTGCATATCTTCTACTCGTAGAGTAGCAAGAAGTAATTGAACTGACAATCTGAAGACCACCCACAATCCATAACTCTTGGCAAAGATTTGCTACGGTTAAACGAGGTTATTTATCATTTAAGATGTACGTTTTGAATGATCATAAACGTTAGGAGCTCGTCGGGGAACAAGATCAAGGTGTGTCGAGTACAATGATTAAGTCGTAACTCGTGTTATCTTCCACCTACTTAGATTAAACCTTAGTCAATGAAGGGAGCGAGCTTTAACAATTTGTTATCCAAGGGTAAACTCTTTTGTGTCTCGATAGAAAATTTCGAGTTAGCTTGTAAAATCCGGAATTCAGCCGAAAAGAAGTGTCTTCGGTGAGTGGCTACCCAGTAAAATCGCGCTTGATGAATTTCGTCAAAACCGGTAATGCGGTCATGAGCTTGATCAAAAACGTCCTATTGGAAGAACGGAAAACTCCGAAAAAATAAAGCTCTGTCTTGGTTGAATATCCTTTTACTACGGTTGTATGACTTAACTATGAAACGCAAACAATAAGCGGTAACCTTAGATAGTCTGGTGTGATTGAAATAATGAAAGAAAGGATCCCAACTAGGGTACTTCTCTAAGGAAGTGTGAGGCAGCTTTAATTTCTACAGAGTCTATGAATTTCAGGTGGACGGGATTACGCTCGTGTAACAGGTCAGGGCCTTGGTGCCAACGTTCTGACAAAGAGATTTGGAATTTTTACTTGATGGATATAATGGTGGACTAAATTAGCTATATGATGAGTTGCGCATAGCTCGAGCTTCGGGATTCTAAGAGTCTTGATAGGAGTGACCTTAGTTTTAGCTATCTGCAGTGAAACGAAAACTCGATCTTCTTTAACTATACACAAATACAATACAGCGGTGTAAGCCAACTTAGACGCATTTGAATAACCATGAGTCTCTAAACGCTCTCGGCTGGGAGTAAAATCATTCTACCGTTGAATTCTCAGAAGATTTACTTGTGGAGGTCCGTTTAACCAACATAACTAGGGCTCAGTGCCAAAAGCTGGGAGGGGATCATCCCAATTGAGCTTTAATATCCAAAAAGTCTGCACTACGATCTTTACAGTTACAATGAACGGGGACAGCCAACCCAGAGGGTCGAACAGCTTAGCGATTCAAGACAGCAGTACACGTTTAGACCACACGTTAGGGAATTCTTTAAATTCTACCTTGTAACAAAAAACATCTGATTTCGGCTGCCAGGTAAGATCTAATACTGAGATAGATTTTTTGACACGACGAGATCAGAGCTTAAACCGCTAATTAAACGATGATTGTTCGGAACCCATTTTCTTAACAAAAATCCACCTGTTTGAGTAAGAGCCTGTAACTCTACTACTTTAACCTTCGATTCCTCCTGTAAATGAGCTCCTGATAGGACATCATCCATGTTCAACTCGTGATCAAGAACTTCGGCCTCTGGGAAATTAGTCAGCTCGTTTAACAGCTAATTGTTTTAGCACTCGAGCCGCCAAAAAGGGAGAACAAATTAATACGTAGATAACAGTCAGCAGTTTGTTAATTTTGGTGGGTTCTTCAGGGTCAAAACGCCAGCGAATCGTCTGATAAATCTGATCTGAATCCTTGATTTAGATTCGCAAAACATCTTTTCGATATCAGCTGTGAACGCTATACGATAGTTTTGCCAATTCATAAGAAGATCAAATAAACTGGGCAGTAGATTTGGACCTGAGTAAAGAATATCACTTAGAAATATGTATATGTATGTTCTTAGATTTAAAGAATCCGTTAAAAACAACGCGTAATTTAGTAGTAGTACTGGACTCTCTAATTACGCTGTAATAAAAAAACAATCAGTAATGATCGCTGACAGTGGTCGAGAATTCTTTCATCTGATATAAATCGATGTACTCCTTCATAAAATCAGAATAAGCTCCCTTCAGCTTACCGTTCTTTTCGAACCTTTTCACCATGGTGAGTAACATGGCTTTGGTGGAGCTTCGGTTTTCGGCCTCATGATTATAGAGAACAGTAGGGAAAAATTTGAAAAGGAGACTTACTTCGAATATCCCGAATTTAGTTCTAGTGTAATTTTTTATGAAATGCTCCTCACATTCTTGTTCCTTAAGAGTGTATTAGCGAGTACGATTAGGAGGCCTCTCTAACTGCCAGAACTTCTGTAACGTAGATGGCAAATTGTCTAGAGTCACGCAATTTATTGATACGGTTGGGATGCTAGGAGAATCATTGGGTAAACCGATTTTTCCTGACGACAACCATCCTATCTTAGAGGTGGTAGCTATAGATTCTTTAGGCAAACCCCTTTTCACCGTACTCTCAATGATCTCAGCATGAATCACAGCTCCCATGATTATATTAATTCGAGCTCCGAGCACATATTTTAATTATTAAATTATTAAAATTTTTAATTATAATTATTAAAATCTTTTACACTGAAATTTTGGCTACCACTCATTTCGCTCGTAGTAATCACAGTTCTACTTTTCTTGGCCGTTGCGCGAGAACAAATAATTACAAAAAATAATGAACTTGTTAGACGAGGGGCATTACTATTTTTAATCAACTTTTAATTTTCGCTTCACTGTTCATTTTCACTTTTTTTCAGCTAATTATTACTAACAATGGTTTGTGCACTTCTTTTTACTTGTAACCTTGACGTTGTTCTAATTAGGTTGAAGTTAATAGCAATCTGGCTCTCTAATCCTTGCAACAGCTATTTTATGTAATTTTGGTTAACTTATTTGTTAAACTACGGAGTCGGTTGCTGCAAGAAACGATAAAGAAAAAAGCAAAAAAGGCGTTTTCTTGTACACCGCCGCGCCGTAGAAAGGCACTGAACTTGGGAGGTAAAACCTCTGCCAGTTGGTCTAACTGATACATGAAGCTATCAAGCCTGCGAACAGCATCTACTCCGAGATGCGCCAAAATCAAAAAAGACCAAAGAGCCACTGCTCTGCTAAACCAAGTTGCGGTACGTTACGCGAGTGCAAATGGCGCCCAGGCCTCATCTGTACGCTAAATCTCGGTCGGCTCAACTGAGTTAGCACACAGCTGGTTGCAGACTGGTGTCGCGCAGCAAACGACTCTATCGCTATACCTTCATGCTCGGCGCGACGGCAATATTAGTCGATGACGCAACCGACACCTTTTCCTTCTCGCTCTCTTTCTCTCGCTCACCGAACCCATATCCAAATAGTTTAAAATCATTAATATTTGCTACTCGGAATCAACTTTTTAGTCTCTTTTTAAAAGCAAAGCAATTATTTCAGGTATTTCTAAGATTTTTAAGTTTACTAGCCTTATGGAGTTCATGATACTATTTAGAGAAGTGCCATTATTGTCAATACCAATGACTTTATTGTATGCAAAGCTCAAAAGGTCGGTTAATCTGTTTAGGATGTAGTTAATTTTTTTAGTGTAGAGAGCATATACAATTTGACTGAGAGTTAAACCTTCAGAAAGCGCTTAATTTGGAAAAAAATTTTTTTTTGGCGAGTTTAAAATTATTAAACAGTCGACCTAACATTGGTTGTCTGGTCCAAATTAAAAAAAAAGGCAATCAATGGAAATATAAGGGGCTTATTTCTATAGATAAAATATTATTTTTAAAATTAAACACAAAAAAATAATAATCAGTAAAATAAAATAGAGTGAGAAAGATGAGATCAAAATAATTGACAAAAGTGGCCCAATAAATGAAGATAAAAAAAATACACCAACTAGATATATAAATTCGATAAGTTATGGTTATAAGTGCGATTATTGTAAAATATCTGGAATGAGCAAAAAAAGGAAAAGGGTTTAAAAAGTAATAACAGCAAATTAATGGGAAAAAGCCGGTGACATAAAAAACCCAGATTTATTGAGACTAATCAAAGTGAGTAAAGTTGACAAACAAAATCAAACAAATTACAATATCAATGAACAGAACTTCAGGAAGCATTAGTTGCGTTAGTGTGTGGATGTGTGAGAGTGAGCGGGAGAACCTAATGGTGATAATTCTCAATGTGTATAACGTCAAAGCGAGAACAACGAATGAGTGGAGCTTCCTTGCAAACCAGTGAGCCCTGCGCGGTTGCATGAGTCAGCGCAAGGCTGATATAACCGTGCTGGCGCCCAGAAGACGAGATTGACTACCACTTGTGGTAGCTTAACGATGATATGATTACTGTAAATTGTGTTCGGGTGGGGACCCCTGATTCTGGCAAGAGAAACGGGGTAAAGCGAAAGAGATAAGATGTGATGATAGCAGGATGACGATATGCACTGAGTATGGTGTACTAGACGTGTGATTGATATAGTAAGTGGTGATGTACTTGAATGTGAATGGGCGGAGAGAATATGAAACCAAGATGATGGACATGTAGATGGAGATGCGAAGCAGATGATGATAAGACTCCGTGAAACAAGTAATATATGGATAATAAGATGTTCGTGAGGTAAATGACCTGAAGTTTATGCGAAGATAGCAAGAGGGAGAGAGAGATAAATATTAAGCAAGATGTAGATGTGACAGGCGTGGACGTGTAGGAGGGTAAAAAAGATAAGCACAGAATAATTGTAATTAAGGTGATTTTAAGTAGAGGAGGGTTGAATATAGAAAGAGAAAGTAGCAAGGGGGAGGAATAAAAGAGTTAAGATGATGGTAAGGATGAGCAAAAGATTAACGGATGAGCGAAAAAATAAAAAATGAGAATAAGAAATGCAGATGCACAGCACAAGCACTAGAAGTAATTAATGAAAAACATGGAAATGTAAAAAGGGCAAATAATAAAATAATTAGGTGGATGTAAGGTAATAAAGATCGATAAAATAAATGAAGCTAACGATGAAATAGAAATAAAATATGAAAAAATAAAGGAAAAAAATAAAATAAAAAAAAATTTTTTTTAAATGAAAAAAATTGAAAGTGAAGAACCAGGGTGTAAATGGGTCATAGGACCCACAGTTAAAACAGCGTTCATCAAACATGAGATGAGTGCCAAAAAATAATTGAACATAAGATGTGTGTCACAAAATATCATCAAATGAAAGAACACAATGGAAACCACTAGCGTTCTTCTCATAAAAATTCTCTGCGTCTCAGCGCAACTATACCACGTACGACAGAGAACTTACGGCCATTTTCGAATCCATCAAGTACTTTCTGGGAGGAAGGGTTCGAAATCCTTACTGACCATAAGCCTCTAGTTAATGACTTTTCCCAGAAAGCCAACAAAGCTTCAATCTGACAGCATCGGCAACTTTGCTTCATCTCGCAAAATTCGACCGACATTAAGCATCTTCCCGGTCCATAAAATATATCAGCAGACGCACTCTTCTGCCTATTTTCTTTCCTCTGCAGCCTTCCTATTCTCTTCCTCCTCCCGTTCTCACATCCTGTCAAATTCAGCCATCAGACTTTATAGTCAGCGTGTTGGACTGTTTTCTGAAAATTTAGAAATTTTATTTTCGTTTGAAGTCGACGGTCGTTCATTTACAGCTTTCGACCATTTGTATTTATTTTACACTACTTCTACTTTCTTTATATTTATTCGAGAAGTTTCGCCTGTGCATCCTCCGAAAACGGTTTCTGCTTATTTTTCCGACGTGTTCTCAATGTCTGCCTTTCCGTCTAATTTCAATTTCTCGTAACGTTTTCTGCCATTACCGATAGCATTGAGAGCATTTGTATCAGACGTTTTATTAGCCGACTTTATCTCATCAACTGTCTTATTCACATCCACCGACTTTACAGATAACTCGGGTTCATTTCGAGCAGAATTTCCGTTTTCATAGTCTTCCTTAAAAAGATCTCCTGGTAGTGTTAGTTTTCCGCCCTTTAGATCGAGAAAATTCAGCAAGTATAAAATATTCTTTCCGATCAGGAACTCTAAGACACAATAAATAGCAGAAGTCTTTATAGATTTAATCAAGACCGACCGAACACAAGTCGTTTCTAGTTATCCGATCCGGTGCACACAAACGTACTCGAACACAAAGCACTATTGTGTGCTGGGCACTTACACAGCTCTGTGTGACCAAACAAAAGCCTGACATGACTGTAAAGGTCACAGCGAAAACATTTTAAAAAAATGTATATTACACACCTTCAACATTTATGACTTCATGCCTGACGTGTGCCCTGATATCGCTATTATCTGCCGATATAATAATTTTAGAACCTCGTGCATTCAGCCTTACATGCAAACAAATCTCATGACAGACTCTCGATAGGGCATTGAATGTCCGCTCATCTAAAATATTTTGTTTGCCTTTTATACCGAAAATATTTAACAAACAATCTCTGGCTTTTATTTAATATGAAATATCTGCCTTTGTTGTATCGATCCCGGAGATCTTATGTATCAGCCTTTCTGCCTTTATTTGAAGCAAAACAAAACACTAACCAGGCACACGCACAGTTACTATAGAGGAATGCGCCAGAAAAATATTTTGTGGTACATTAAGGCTGTACAATGCGCGCGAAAGAGACCATGTGGTGTCATGTTAGTAAAATGGAGAGCGAGCGCTTTCTCTCTACTCGTTACTTCCCCTTGTCTTTTTTCCGCACATTCTAAAACAACTGAGCACTTGCCCATGGTGTTTTTGTCATCGCGTGCGAGTAGAGAGTTTTATATTTTTTTCCGATATTTTTTTTCTAGGAACTCGCTGACCTTCTCGCGTTTGATTGCCTCTCACCGTAGCACTGTCTCCGAGATTCGACACAAAACGTTTAATGATATTGCTATCACTTACCGACATCTTTCACCTCAAACCGAGTTGTGTTTATCGCCTCGGGTGATCCTGGAGGCAACACCATCGCCGCGGCCTCATCCTCGATCCCGATCACTGGGAGCTCCTCGTCCACTCAAGTCGCAATCTCCTTTCTCTTCTTCTCGGCCAGAGCTAGTTTCTTGTTGCTCATTTTTCTCCCAGGGACACGAAAAAGGAATAATACACGAGAGAAAAGCGTGGGGAAGCGTGCTGGAGACCGTAATCTGAAGGATTATGACTTGTGGAAAATAAGGATACGACTGAGCAGATTTAATTTTATAAATTATTTACTGAACTGACTTGACAAAACTAACGGACGACTGACTTTAACGGACTTTTCTATGAATACAGACTTAAATTGTCGGGGAGAGCAAATTATAGTGTGCACACTTGACTAGGGTCAAATCAGAACTGGTGCATCTGAATGACACTGTTTATGCCTCTCCTCAAACACAGGCACACATACACTTGCGCATACCAACAGCCTATCGATACAGTAGTGCACTTCAACACTACTTTTGATTTTTTGATTTTTACATTTGTTTTTTTCAGAAACTTAAGAATTAATCCATGTTCAATACTTATTAAAATAAAATGCCTCATATGCTATTTTATAAAAGGTAAGTATATAGAAAATTTTATCTTGGTACTTAAATTTGCTTACGCTTACAGGAAAAATTGTGTTGGTTAAAAAAAGATTTTTTGTGTGTACGTCTGCGTTTATGTATTCATATAATAATCAGCCACGTCTTTAGTTTCGGTCAGCTAATTGTATCCAGTGCGTAAGCTTTTCACTTTTTTAACTATTCTAGAGGGATCAAACTATTTAAATTTCCTGTAAATTTACAACCATTTTAGATATCTCTCAATGATTTATAAGACTTATGAAACATTATCAACGTATCTCGAAATGGTCGAAATAAAAACTCAAGACAACGTCATATTAAGTTACGTATAAATATTAGCGTACAAAAAAATGTACATGAAATATGAAGTAATTGCAAAAGCGGTATGAATGTGCTATTTCAGCCGTTTCATTCCACAACATTTTTTTATCTAATCCATAAGGAGTATGACCTTATAAGCAATGTAACAGTCGTTTTTCAGAAATTCCCTTCAATATAGCGCATTGAAAAACTTAATGAAAATAATTAAGCATCATTTTGTGACTCTTGTTGGTACTCTAGCACGTGACCTCTCAATATTATAATTTATAAATTAAAAATAATAATGTCAGGTCAAGTCATGATAGTAATAGAGAGCACTCTTGTTAAGAAAGCTATATGATTTATTTATTTATTTATTTATAAAATTTACGGGCCGTGGGCCTTATTACAATCAAATAACAGTGTGTTGCCGAGCGCAGCACATAAACAAGTTTACAACAGTGTAGTAAAATAGTTATAGTTATAGAAATGACTAAGTTGTAAGTTATAAAGAATTGTACGTAACAGAGTAACTTGAATAAATGTAGAGTGTGTGTACATGCTTAGTAATTGAAAGTTACATATAGCATTGAGATCAAGCGACTGTTAATGATAGTAAAAATTAAATATTAAATAGTACAACTTTCGTTGAGTGAGCTTGCTAGTTTACAAAAATATTAATAAAGAAAATAACGAATAAAACAAAATAATACGAACTAAGTACCAGCAAATAACTAATTAAGAAGGCCGGAGAGTGATAATGTAAGACGAAACGAGCTATTGATTTGATAATAAGATATTACGGAGATTATTTTAAAAATATGTATATATGATGCTGTTTAATCAACAATTTTTCTTTTTCATCTAAGTTTTTTAATTTTTTTTAAAACTACATAAGTACTAGCCTGGTAAATAGATTCGTGGGTCAAAATATATGGCTTATGAAAAAAAAGTAACAACAAGATTTACGTGAGAAAAAAGCCAAGGGCACAAAAAAACTCACTTCATTAAAATACTAATACAGTAACTTAAATTCATATACGTTTTACATATTTACATTATATATACAATAATATACATACATATATATACACTTTGATTCTTAATTATTTTTTCACATTTTTTACATTGTGAAAGTTACATTAAAAAAAAACTTTTCTAATTTTTTATACACAAGTAGTATGTGGTGAACGCCAAAAGCGCATGGTGTTAGAAATTTCGGTAATAATTTTGACACATTTAAGAACTAAGAATTATTAATCATTATCTGAAAATCAAAAAAAAAACTTTTCGGCTTTGTTCCAATGCCCTGAATCTTTGATCAGTCCACATTATCTAGAGATGTCCGTATATTCAACCGTACTTTTCGAGACTTATTTTCATCTTATCAATCATTTCAACTTTAAATAACACGGTTTAAAAGTATCTAAGTAATATGTTTATAAATTTAACCTTACATAAATTCTCTATTAACATTAATTACATTTTTTATACATTCATGTATTTACGTAAGTCACAAAATAGTTGAAGACATATTTTATTTTTTGATAAAACAACGGATAGAAACTCTAATCGTTTTTCTTTGAATATTACATAAGTTAAAGAATACAAGGATTAAAATATGAGAAATTTTTATGATAAATTATACAGGTTAATGAAGGTTGAAATATATTAATGATTTAAAAAAGTTGGTTCCCACAAACTACAACATGTATAATATCAATATTATTATAACTCGACGTCGTAATAGAGACAGACTCAATAATAGGACTATCTGTCACTATGAATTTTTGGATGAATTTTTTTGGGATTGCTTCACGCAAACGGCGTTGAACTTGTAGGTAGTACTCCTTATTGATTGTTTGACCTTTTGGCAAGAATTCCTGATGCATTATGCCACTTTTTTCACTTTTTCATCAGTTGTTGATGTGCTTGGGCGTCCGGGTCGTTCGTCATCTTCAACGTTTTCACGACCATCTTGGAAACGCTTATACCACTCGTAAATCCTTGCTTCACTCATAGATCAGACTTACCATATGCCTTTGTTAACATTTTACAAACTTCACTACACTTTATTTCATTTTTTAGGCAAAATTGAATACAAATTTTTTGATTCATTTTTTTACACAAACGAAAATCGCCGAGCTCGAAAAACACGTCTAACGTTAGCGGCTACCACTTTAAAAGTAAGCAATAAATATTGCTGAAAACTTTATCGTACTTCAGGGGCACGTGTACCAACATAATAAAAAAAAATTTTATGCAGGCGGACTCTCCAAACCCACGAAATTTAAAAATTCTCGTTACTTTTTGAACACACCTCGTGCATATGATACCTCTAGAACTAGTTTTATGCTGAAGGAACTTCGCCAGGGATATTTAGCACGTAATAGTTTTCACTCACTTTACACATCAAAAAAAGTTTTTCCACCTCTCTGCTAACAAATTATTATTACGCATAGTTCTAAATATACTTATTTCAAGAATAATATACGTATAACATTAAAATATTCAAAGAACGCGTTCAATAGCCGGTGACATTAAGAAATAACGAGTGTCCGAAAAATTTCGCAAATATATACGTAAAGTAAAAATTCATTGAAAAATTCTGCGAACTATTTTTAAAAGCTTATACTCTTACTGTCAGTAATTGTAATAATATTTAAAAATAATTATGAACTGCCTTTCAGTAAAATTAGGCCATCCAGGCTTAGAAAATAAACAGTTTTCCGATCGTTTGTAAATTTTAGTAGCACCTGTACGTTATAAACATAGTTTGTATTTAATTTTAAGGGGACACAAAAAGTAATTTTTGCACATAAAACTATACTTGAATTAATCACGTTTTTATCTGTTTTTAGTTTGAATAATATTTTCTTTATCATGCCTATGGGCTCTGTGTTGTTCTGGAAATTATTAATTACAGTTATAGGTATACGTAGTGTAAGTTTGCTAGATGAGATGTGGCAAATCAAAATATTTGTTGATGCATATGTTGAGGGGGAAGGGGGTTTTTAGGTGATCTTTATTCCTTGTGAGGCTCGATTTAACTCTATACATTTAAATAGCTTCCAAAAAAATAATGATTTAAATTTTTTTTACAGGAAGCATTTCACGGTTGTTAGTTTTTATGTGTTTTTTCGCCTCTGCTTTCTATGTTCTATTATTTTCCCGAGTAGTTTTGAAAACTTTCAACAAAATTTTAAAGGCTTTTTCTCGATGTTCGTAACACATATTATTCTTATCAAACCACTGAGGAAAGTAATTGTTTGTTATTTTTTTCACTACATCTGTTCAACAAGTAATTAGTTTTCTTTGATGCCAAAGAATTGTATGATGTTTTTGAAAACCTTGCAACTGTTAAGAAATGATTTTAGAAAAAAAATCAGTGGGTCTTGACAAATATGTTATATCTGAGAGTGTTTCATCAGTATGCTTATACTCTCTACATTTTGTATGAATCTCGTCATCGGTGACTAGTTGCTCAGAACTTTTCATATATATATCCTTACAATTAGAACATTTACTTTTTTTTTAAGCTCTTTTGGCTGTACATCCACTTAAGTACGCAATGGCATTTTTTTCATACAAGCCTTTGGTATCAAAGTCTACTATTCCTTCTGAAACTATAGACAAAAGTATTCCCATCATTTCAGCTGCTTGCAAAAATTCTTACATTTCTCGCATTTCTGCTACTTCTAATTCACCAGGTAAATTACTGGCAACATCTGCCAATGAATCCACAGTTTCATTATCTAAGTCATTCCGATTCGAATTTACCAAGGAATGAGTTTCTATAATTTTAACGTTACCTTGTTGACGAGTATATATACAATCGATCGAAAGAATATGCCAAAAAGTAAGGCTATACATACGGCAAGTTGGATTTGGATTAAAATCACCCCTTCCTCGACATCTCGAATTAGTAAGCTCGACGCTATCTTGGTTACAAAGACCAGTTGCTAACTTGAAGTGCGGATCGTTTAATTCTTTTTTTATATCATCAAACAGCTGCAAAAAGCAGTTGGTAGTCAAGAACAAACCAATAAAACAATGCGGCCTACACGCTCGCTTAGATTTTCCGTGTTTACTCGCACGAATTGTGTGTGTGTCTTTCATTGTCTAGACCATTCTACAAAATTTATCAAACATTCTTAAATCTCTAGGTTACAACGTGATAGCGGTTGCTTTTGCTTTTTAATATTGCGCAATATGTAGGAATTACAGGCATCAATTACAACATCCATTTTTTTCACGAACTCAGCCGATTGCTCCCACGTATCAGACACCAATCCATTCACATCGCCTTTTCTGGCAGCTTCGCCAGCAGTTTTTATCGCTGCAGCCATTCGCCTACTTTAAAGTTAAGAAACTAAATTCACTTTAATACAGCCAAAGTTATTTGGGTTGAAATGAGTGTCACTTAAAAATGCTAATAAATTCAAGGTATCGATTGTATTATCTACTTTATAAGTTTTAACCAAGTTATTATGAGACATTATAACTTTATCTTGTATGCAAATATCCCTACGTCAAGTTATGACGTCACATCGACATCAATACGTCCCTTATGACGTCGCTAAAGATATATTTTACGACGTCTCAAAAGACGTCATTTATAGGTTGTAATTAACCAAAGGGCTGTTTAAAAGCACTTATAGGCTCTGCAGGTGCTACTATCAGGATGGTAACAATAAAACCGGGGGGTTGAAGTATTTTTATAACAATGAAAAAAAAATTTTTTTCCTCAAATAGAGAAATAAATTTCTAAATTCAAAAATTTTTTGAATCCCTCTGTTCTAGTGTTACCATCCTGATGGTAGCATCTATGAGGCCATCAAATGCTTCCAAATAGCCCTTTGTTACACAACAACCTGTGTAAATGACGCCATAATGACGTCAATGTGACGTCATAAATGACGTATTTTGCGATGTCCCAAATGATGTCACAAATTACGTCATAACTCGAGATAGGGATATTTATGCACTCTCAACTAATGCAGCAAACGTTTGATGAGATGCGGCCAATCAAAAGCAGCAACAATTTTCTTGCCGTCATGTTCAAAAAAAGGTTCGTCAATACTAACTTTCAATGATTTATTAAAAAGTGTGCGGTTAATTGGACCTTGGTCACAAACAATGATTTTAACAATTGCTCCTGTTTTAAATAATTCAATATTTCACACAAAAGTACTAGCAGTTGTTCAGCACTAGCACCATTTTCATTGAATTCCAAATATAAAAGTTAACGCTAGGGATTTTTGGAATTGATGCTAACTAAACAAAACAATAGGCCATATTTAGCAACGTTTGAATTTCTAAAGTACCACCCAAATCTTCAAGACCTTCCATCTCATCGTATTTTGTAGAATATTCTTCCATACTGTTGATTCTCATCTCATCAAATTTCAATGCACATAGCCGATCATTTACTGGTAGCCTACTGAACTTTTGCTCAATTTAACTCAAAACATTTTCATTTAAACCGGGTTTAACATCTAATTGAGCTATCCAACTTCTTACAGTGGATTATCCAGCTAACCTAATCCCTTATTTTATCATTTGGTTGTTACCACCAGCTGAATGATAGTACATTGTTTTACTTTTTCTACACATACGCGTCGTTTTAGTCAGAAGTTTTGATCTTTAACATTTTATTGAATTTTTTTCAAAGACTTTTTCTTCTAATAATTTTATACGACGCTCTAGAGATTGCGTATACTGCTCACACTTGACTGAACAAAATGTTCGATTTAAAACATATTTTTTTAAAACTCATTTTTATTTCGTTCAGACGTAGGGTTTTTTGAGGTGCAACTACATTGGGCATTACATCATTCATACTTTTACTGACATCCACCATTTCATAATTCAAATAAACCTTATTTGACTCACTTTTATCAAATTTTATGAATATACCTTTTCCAGAAGTGTATAATCAATCTTTTAAATGTTTCGCCACACTAAACGATTTATTATTTTCAAGAACATTGTAGTGCGTTTCATCACTTTGTTCGGTGGTAGTTTTGACCGATACGCTATTGTTATCTGCGATTTCTTGCTGTCCTCCAAAATCAATTTCCATTGGCTGCTTTTGTCCATTGGCTTCGATTGATTTTTCTTAAAGTTGGCTTTCTTGTAGTTCCTTGTTTGCTGTGGGATCCAATATTTGTGGAATAATCTGAGGTTCTGTCGATTGCCAATTAATTGGAACAGCGGTGGCACGCAAGCGAATTTTTCCTTTGATATTTTGTACAAAATTATCCTTTGAAAAATTATTGGCACACAACTCAGCAAATCGTAATGAAGACACCGCCCAATGTAAAAGATTGTTTTTACCTAAGTATTCAAACAATATTTTGCGTTACTTCCGTATGAAAAGCAAATAAAACGTGTGAAACTGCTGTCAATTTATTCTCAAAAACTTTCTCAAAATTTACTTTTCTGGTTTTGCATTCAAGATAATAAATTTAAAACAAACAAAGATTTTATTTTATTTTAACATGTCATTTTATAGATAATTATATAAGCAATAAATTTGATTGAGGTAATGCCTAAGGTAGCACTAATAATAAAAGCTGAACCCTTTTAGTATCTGAAGATGGTAGCCGCAGTAGAGGGGGAACCAAAAGCGTTAAGCCAGTGTGAGCTTAAAACATGCAACCTTTGAAAATCATTTTAATTCAAGTATAAACTAGGTTGTAAAAACAACGTAGTTACGTGATTGTGGAATAACTAAAAAATGTATATGAATTTTTTAAAGCTTGATTAACTAGTTTTTTTCGGCTGCCGTCAAAAAAACGTAAATTTCTTGTATCTCTACGTGTGAGCCACCTAGAGTAACTTCTTTTCATTTGCATTTTTTTATGATGATGGCGATCCCTGCTTTTTAAATTAACATATACAAAATTGGTTGAGCTGTTTAAAATTGTTTAAGATGCAGAATGTTGTTTGTTTTCATGAAAAAACGTTAAAAACGTAAAACCAGCATTTTTTTACAAGCATGTATCCTAAACTACATAAAACATATTTACTGGAACGATATAAATATCTAAATCACGAGAAAATGCCCTTACTTACATGGGTCTCACACGATGTTTATGACCAACGTGTCTTCGCATATACATCAATAGATCAGAATATTAATAAATTCTACGAAACATACTTTAAACTTGAGTCCTTAATTTAGTTTAACTAAATACTGAGTGCAAAAAATAAGAACTGTAAGTAACAAAAAAATATATTCGAACATACGATCTTTTTCGTTGAGCAGGCTTTGTGCGCTAATTAGTAACAATTTGATATCAACTTAAATCCCTTACCATCTATACTCCATTGGACTCATTACTCTCTTAGATATAATATAAAAGAAGGAATACAATTGCGGCCACACCGCAGAATCAACGGGATATGGCTGCTAGATGACACGGTACGACAATCGAAAAAAGAAACAACAAAAGAAAGGAACCTCAAAAAAAAAGATAGCCAAATCAGTCAGAAAATAAGAACGAGTACACCTAGGAAGCCACTACAAGGGATTTATTGCTTCAGCAACGAGGAGTTATCGCGATGATAACCCACGAACTCGCTTCACGTGCCGATTAGATGGCCCCTTCTACCTACGCACACCGGAAAAAGAATTGACAGAAGCGAGAGGCTTAGAATTAAGAGGACCGTGCCCACGGAAGAAATCTCAATAGAGAGCCAGCAGTTGGTGGGAACCCTCATCCAAATTTTTTGGGTCCGGATCGTGAGGAACTCTTTCTCCGAATGCCTCTTTCGTCTCCGCTCTCTAGCCTCTCTTCGGTCTCCCCCTTCCCCGTAAAAAGCCGCCCAGACCGTTGCTTATTTGCGGGCATTTTCACGCTTCCTCGCCCCAGGTCTTGGCCCGACGCGTCTAGTCCCTGCAACAGTAGTGATGGTTTTACCGGGATTTCACTATTATCTAGCTGCATACAAATAAATACTATTTTTTTAATGAAAATATAAGTACTGAACAATTACATGAGTAAGTTTCAGCCAAATCGGTTACTAATAGATGGTTGAGGAATTGTGAGAAAAACCAAGCGTAAGGGATCTCGGGACCCCTGACAGAAGTGAAGCTGCCTAATTTATGTGGCAGCGAAACGTTGTCTAATATTCATTGTACCAATAATGTCTGTAGGTACACACAGAAATATGGGTGAATCTGCCGTAAGTGGTTCGAAATGACATGGTGGAAAAAAATTTTTTTCATAATAGTTCTACCTCAAATACCTCTCACAACAAAAACCCAAAGCGATTGTGCTACAAAGTTTTTGGGTCAAAAGATATACGGTATTTTTTATAAGGAAATTTTAGTCAGTTTTCGAAAAAAATACCTCTGCTTCTGATGCGTATAGCTAAGCCGATTGTATAATTCAAGTATTCTTACCTGAAAAAAATCAAAGCTAGGATCAAACCCTATCGATTGAGAAAAAATTTTGTTCATGTTTACACTCTCCTAGACCGCCTTTGCACGAACAAACTGCATTTCAACAAATTTTTCATCTGTCAACTAAAATACAATTTACGGTAAGGTTTATTTACAAAAAACAAACAAAATACTATTTTTTTATTACTACTTCTAATCTAACTTTGTAAGGAACAATATGGATTCTGATTTGGGCAATGCATTTTGCATCTATATGTAGCCCAGAACTTGTTTTCTGTTCTATCACATCGTGTACATGATTACTCTCACACAAAGCTTTCCCCTTGTTTCTATTGCTCAAACGTAATATATTTTCAGTGATGGGCAAAAACCCAAAAGTTGTAAATCTATACATTTTTTATATTCAGCTCAATATAACAAATAATTTTGACAAATTGACGTTAAGATCCCTAAAAAAGACTAGTGTTAGATGAGAAACAGTCTTGCAGACTTTCAGCCGAGGTGAAAAATGATTTTTTGGGGCTTATTCGCTTTGAGCACAATTCCGAAATCGTGCCCCCACTGGGCACTTTGAGAACGATTGGTCGTGATTAGAAAAGGACAGCACTATGGATTGATTTTCACATGCTTGTAGAAAAGCGACATTTAAGGGTTAGCCACCTGGTGAATGGAGCCAAAAACTCGATTTCATAATAACTACCTTTTCTAATGACGACCAATCGTTCTCAAAATCTCCAGTGGGGGCGCGATTTCGGAATTGCGCTCAAAGCGAATAGAAGCATTCTCTTGCGATGAAAAAAATTTATGTGAAAATAGTACTAAGGTAGATTCGAGGACCAATTATAAACCTTAAAAAAGATTCCATTAAAACGCAAAAAAAAATTATTTATTCTGGTCAATCAGCTTCGTTAGTGTATTTATTAAATTTTATTCACCGCGATATTTTAGTATCAAGCATCGGGAGGGCATGGGAGTTGGCGAACGCCCAGCCTATTTACAAAGTATCGACACAATTGGTATGAATATATATTCTAACATCAACTGATAAATGTCATGATGCGTAAATTCTAATTTTGTAAAAAAAAGGTCAAAAATATATACCTATAAAGTATTAGTTTAGTATAATAACTTAATCAGAACTGGCGAGCTACACTGCACCCACCCACACACACAGAGAGAGAGAGAGAGAGAGAGAGAGAGAGAGAGAGACATACACACACACATGTAAACAATGTACATGGAACATGCAGCCGCATAAGTATGCAGTACGACGTATTAATACGAATACGCAGTCAGTAAGAGATCAGAGAAGGCCTTCGAGACGGCAAAATTTGATCGCTTTTGAGCTCGTACGACCAACTCCGAATACTACAGCAACAGCAGCAGCAGTAGCAGTAGAGGATCTAGAACATATCTCTTTATGTATAGAAGGCCAAAGCGGACAGTTTCTTGATGAAAATACACGTCTGCCAGCTGTAATAGGCCCCTATAAGACAGGTGGCGTTATCTCCGATGCGGCATTTACCAAAGTTATTATTACCAATGTTACATGTTACCAATGTTACATGAATAATGAGGAATACAGTAAAACAATAAAATTGCGTTAGAAAAATAACGAAAACAATAGATGTAAGTTTAAATACATAAATTTTGAATAACAATCTCCAATTGTATCTTAAGCTCTTATTCCTGGTTAAACACTGTATATATGGCTAGTAACTCTTTGTCCATAAGTTTCATAAATGGCTGCGTGGTTAACACCGCATGATTTGCTTTTGCGCTCATGCATTCGATACTGGAGGGCAGTCTTTTTTTTTATTTCTTGTAAGTATACTTTTCCACATATATATATATTAGTTTTATAACGTATCACTTTGTTTTAATAAGGATGAAAAATCGTTTTATTAAAAAAAAATACATTTAATTTCATTTTGGTACTGTTCTTGGCTTATGCCAATAGAATACAAAAATAGGAGCTCAAAAAACATTCTGTCTATGTGTAAATATTTTCTGTATATTGTACTTAGTATTTAAAAAAAATTTTCATTTTTTAATTTAAAATTTTGCGCAATGCACGTACTTCTTCATGAAAATTATCAAACCGGGTGCTAAGCTTCAAAAATTTAAATAAAACTATCTTAAAAAACCAACAAAAACTANACAGGACTAAGTGGGTGATTGTTGCTCGGATGGAAAAAGTAGACATTAAGAGAAGGAAAAACAGTTATAGAGATAGCAAAGAACTTCAACGCTGCGTACGCTCAAAAAATTAATGAAATCAAATATATTTTTTTTAAATAAAACGATTTTTCATCCTTATTAAAACAAAGTAATACATTATAAAACTGATATATTTATGGAAAAGTATACTTACAAAAATTAAAAAAAGACTGCCCTACGGAATCGAACGCATGAGTGCAAAAGCCAACCATGCGGTGTTAATTGGGCAGCCATTGATGAGACTTATGGACAAAGAGTTATTAGCCATATATAAAGTATTAGCCATATATATAGTGTTTAAGGAGGCTTTGGCGTTTGGTGACGTATCTATTGAGGAGCTCCTGTGGGTACTTACCATGCAAACGATTATTTGTATTTTTTTTCACAATTATATTTATTATATAAGTGTGTCAACCAAATATCAATAATACGCGGGAAAGTCATTGGGGAAATTAATGTTAAAAAATGTATTAGTTTTCCCGAGCTACCTTGTGTAAAGATGACAGCCATGCCATGATAAAAGAGACACCACCGTACTCTCTTCCTCTCATCTGCTATTATGCACCTATACTTGTGTTGGACTTAAATATTTGTGCTTGCATGTTTATGTATGGAGAGCGCATGCGCACTTACAATACCTGCATGAATAAAACAATTTTCCCGTTCGACATTTTGGTCACTGTTTTCTCAAAATCTAGAGTGTTGATCCTATCTTTTTTTTAAAGTGATAGATTCTTTATAATTAAAAGTATATGAACCAATTCAACTTCTGGGCTCACAGCTTTTTATTGCAGTAAATACTCAAATTGATTTCGGGTTCCGTAAGGTTACATGTTAAAATGACGAATTTTCACAAGCGATTTTTTTGAAAATGAATGTGTTGACTTACCTATTTCTTTTTCATAAAAAAATCTGGCGTACTTTATTTACATAATCTCTGAATTTTAGAGCTAGCCATCATTTATTTCAAAATCGCCTTAGCCTCCTTAACCAGGAAAACTAAAATGTATGTATTTAAATTTACAATAACTGTTTTCGTTATTTTTCTAACGGCATATTATTGTCTTACTGTATTCTTCATTATTCACGTCACATTGATAATTGCAACATTGCTAGTGGTAAAATGGATTTATTGGCTTTAAAGGGTAGTTTACGCAGCCATGGTACAACATGAGTATTATACATGATTCGTAATATACATCAGGTACAGAGAGTCAATATGTATATTAATATAATTGTTTTAAAGTATATATAAGCGCAAGAATTTAAAATAAATCAAGTGAAATGTTGTCGAGCTTGATATGTAACATTTGCAGAGAGCGGTAGCACTGACAAACAATCAATGACAGCTTATTTGGCCATGTAACAATACTTTATATCATTCACATCTTTCCTATAATATACATCAAATTTTTTTCGTCACAGAAAACAAGTTCAAAGGGTAGAAAGAGGGGCCCACACATCATTGTGCCTGATCAAAATTTAGAAATATTCATCTCTTTGGCGCAACATACGTGTTAGGCACCCCTGTCTCAAATTACAGATTCTTTCTTCTCCTTTTTTCTTCTTTTTCCCTTTATTTTTCTTTTTACTAATTAAAAAATTTTTTTTTTTTTCAATTTTTTTATGCAGTTTAAACTTTCGTTGGCAACCCAAAATAATAGAAATAAAAATGAAGAACGAGAGTTATATGTTTAAGTCAATACCTGCAATGAAGTTGGAAATGACATAAACAGTATTTACATTCAGATCTGACAGCAGAGAGAGTATGGAAAAAGGACCGTACAGTGTAGTCTATGTAGCTTTTTTATCATGATCTTGTCTCTGCGAGTCATACAGTTTGGAGGATCAAAAAACGTGTTCAACTGTGTTGGCTTTGCATTTAAAGTTATTAGAGTCAACTATTTAATATTTATATAAGCTACTATTAAGTGATGTGTGGTTGCTTCTTCTGCGGTTTACTGTTGATTTTGTTCTTCTTGGTAATTTGTAGCGTGAGAACCAAGGATTTTTAGAGGTGTCAGAAAAGTGGGTAAAATAGAAGACTCCCGTCTCACTACGGTTCTTTATTAGTTGATTGTTAATGTTGGTCATGCACAGTTCTCTATAGTAAATAATGAGGTTAGAGGAATGAATATCGAGCGCTGCCAAGGAGCCTCTAGTGGCAGCATTTTCATCCTTTGTATCAACCTCCTCGTTCCTCTGGATTCCCAAATGTGCAGGAATCCATAGTACGTTGACCGTTATGTTTTTCCTTTTTAATTCAGCAAGTCCACCCCTTAGCTGCACCAGCAAGGGAGACTGATAGACAAGACCCTTCACTTGTTTTAGTGTGTCTACTATGCTTTTAAAGTCAGAAAATATTCTGAAGGATTGAGGCTCTGTGTGAGATTTTGTGCGAAGTTCTAAAGAATTCATTTTTGCTCTATATGGCAAATCCAACTCTTGGATCGCCCACACCTTCAATCTTTGACCCATCGGTGTAGATATCAATGGTATTACACTTCCCTATCAACTCGTTAAAAGCAGCGTTTGAGTCTTTCGATTCTTGAAGTTTTCTTCTCATTATGGTATTTCTATCTTGGGAGAAAAGAAGATCCCTAAAAGGGACAGTAAACTTACAATATGCCTCAGATTGGATGACTAGGCCACTATGGAGCCAACTGTTTTGATAGCAGTTTTGGATGAGTGATTTGGTGTAATTGTTACTGAGAGTTGGTAACTCGGTGGTTTTGTTTATGCATTCTAAGGAATTAATGATTGAGTCGTTATTATATGGAAGGTGTCTGAGGATATATTTGTAACATAGAAATTCTAATCTGTATTTAAGTAGAGTCATCTTGGATTCTGCGTGGATTATATTAATAGGTGTACTGCTCCTATATCCCGTAACCGTCCTGATCGCCGAGTTTTGGATTCTTTGTAACAAGTCAAATCTTGTAAGAGATTGATGTGTATTAATTCATTTTTTACTTTGTCTTCATATAATTTTATTTTTAGGTGCAACGACTTCAGCACCGCAGATGAGTGGTCAGAAAAGTGTAAACGCAAACGCGTATTTTTTAGCAGTATGTTCGTGCTGCTGATGGCTTCTAGTCACCGTTTCATAACTGTAATGTGTGCTATCGATTAAACGTTTTTTCTTGCATACTTAAAGTCGTCAGTCTTTATATTTGGCTCATTATTCCTAATATTTATTTCGTCCAAAGAGTAACATTCTAGCAACCGTGACAGGACTAAGTGGGTGATTGTTGCTCGGATGGAAAAAGTAGACATTAAGAGAAGGAAAAACAGTTATAGAGATAGCAAAGAACTTCAACGCTGCGTACGTCATTTACGAAACATTTAAGAACACTAGCAACCGAGCTGCAAAAGGACCATCCTGAAAGAAAGACTGTTCTAGCCACTTTTAAGCTTCTTGAGAGTAAATATCAGGAAATTAGGCAGTTGGATCGGACAATTTATGAGACTCTAATAGACAAAGATGGAGCTGAAACAGAAAGAGAGCTGGTAAAATAACTGTAGACTGTCGATGAGTACAAGGCTAAGCTAGAGAAAATTTGGGTAGAAGTCAAAGATTTTGGGCAGCCAATTACTGATAATCAAGGCACACGTCTGAACGGCGCAACGGCTAGCGATAGTTCTCGTAAGTTCAAATTGCCACCTATAGAGCTAAGAAGGTCCAACGGAAATCCAAAGCAATGGCTGCCATTTTGGAGCATATACTAGAAGATTCACGAAGATGCTAACATTTCAGATGAAGAAAAATTTCAAAATTTGATACAAGCCATGGTGGAAAACTTCCGTGCAAGTAAAGAAGTAAACAGTTACCCACCTATTGCTGAGAACTATTCAAAGGCAATAGAAAGTTTGAAGAGTCGTTTTGGAACAAGTGATTTACTCGTGTAAGTGTACGTTCGAGAGTTACTGAAGCTTGTTTTGAATAAATTAAAAGGTACAGTTACATTGATTTATGATAAACTTGAAACGCACTTGCGTTTTTTTGAATCGCTGGGTATGACAAAAAACATGTGCGCCGCAATGTTATTTCCGCTTGTGGAGTCATCGCTCCCGAAAGATATTCTCTGAGCATGGCAACGTACGAATTCCAGGGAGAGTAATGCTCAGAACCGCCTCGAGGGCCTCATAAAGTTTTTGGATGGTGCGGTACAAAACGAGGAAATAATATCCATGGCTAAAGAAGGCTTCTCAAAGGATAATGAGACAACTCCGATGGTCGATAAGGTAGGAAATAAGAAAAAGCAAACGAACGGCGTGGCGTCGCCATAGGTGATAAAACTAGTGTCTCCACAGTCGCTGGCTTACTGGTGGGTAAAGAGCAACAGCACACAAGTACCAGCACATGCATCTTTTGCAATGAATCGCATGACAATGATGAATGTGAAAATGCTAAAACTATGACGTTGAATGCAGGACAAGCTATTGTTAAAGAAAAAAAATTTTATTTTTCGTGCCTCAAATCGAATCACGTGTTTAAAAATTGTAAGTGGAAACATAAATATGCATGGTGTGGTCGGAAGCATGTACTGATTATGTGCAGAGGTATGGGTGGTGGTAGTATGGCAGCCGAGGCAGACATAAAAATGCCAATACCGTCAAAATCTGTAAATGACTTGACCGTGTCATACAAAAAGGTGTCAAGGAATGTTGATGTGTATCTGCAAACGCTGCTAGTAAGGATAAAGGGACTGATCGGAGATAAAATCGTTCGTTAGATGGTGGGAGGGGCCGAAATGGTTAATAGAACCTGCCTCTTGGCCACGAAAGGAGTATATCGTGGATGAAGATCAAGTCAATTATTTAGAATTACCAAAAGGCCGCCAAAGATCGATCTGTAGTACGCAAGAAACACCAGCTTTACAGGTTTTGACTTTCCACATTCAGGCTAGTATGGCAATCGAGGAAGAAATTCTCAAGCTATGACAAAGTTGTCAGAGTAATGGCCTGGATGCTTCGTTTTATAAAAATGACTCGAACGAAACTCGCACCGAAAAAGTATGGAACTATAACACGAGATCCAGCAGAAGAAAGCAAGGATCATATAAAAGTCAAGTTAAAGGCTTTGGGAAAAGTTGCAAGAATTCCAGATGTTGATGTTCAAGAGTAGGATTACGCTGAGCGATTCTTGTTTAAACTCACACAATGTGATTCATTTAGCGGCTTGCGAGATCTGCGACTTGAGAATTGAAATGTTTGCCAAGATCATACGAAGCTTATCAGAACGAAGACGCTTATCTCTAATCGCACTGATAAGTTCGAATTTAGGGAGCCCATTGTTTTGGACGGCAAGCACATACTTACATGGCTGCTCGTTAACCATGTACACAAGCAACTAAAACATGCTGGTATAAACACGACCATCTCCGAGCTCAGAGAACGAGTGTGGATCACATTTTGTCGCAGGACAGTTCAGAAAGTAATTACAAGATGCGTGAATTGTCGAAGACATACAGCGAAGGGTGTAGAGACTCCACCCACCAGTCTACCTGAGGATCGCGTACGAGATGCAGCGGTATTCGAGATATTAGGGGTAGACTACGCTGGACCGTTGCAACTGTATGAAGAAAAAAAATGCTGGGTTTGTCTGTTTACTTGTGCTGTTTATCAAACATTACACGTAGAGTTGGTCACGTCTTTGAAGACCACATTATTTTTTAATACCTTAAGAAGATTTATTGCTCGGCGAGGTTAGCCCACGAAGATTTATAGTGACAACGGCACTAACTTTGTTGGTGCCAACAATTAGCTCAACTCTGTTTATTGGAAAAAGATAAATAGATACTATACCACATAGAAGATGAAATGCCAGTTAATCCCCCCCCCCTCATCCCTCTGGTGGGGTGAATAGTGGGAGCGGCTCATACGTATTGTTAAAAGGATTTGCTTAAAAGGACACTAGGCCGGGCGCCTCTCCACGAAGAGGAAATTATAACTATACTTTGTGAATCTAAAGCTGCTGTTAACGTGCGTCCCATTTCCCAGCCCAGCCAGGAACAAGATGAATTAGCTGCTCTCACACCAGAAATGTTTTTTAAAGACATTCGCGAAGACATGGTATGCCCAACCTAGATCAATTAGGCAAAGAATGACATGACGAACGTCTTCGGTTTCGAGAGCGATTAAGAAAAAAACTAAATAACAGATTTCCTCAAGAGTATTTAGGACAATTGTCGCGACACTACAAAACTAAAAAATAAAAAAAAACAGTCGAAATTGGAGATGTTGTGTTGATTAGCAACGAAAATAAGAAAACTAAGAAAACTCAAGAAAAACGTATCCGTAGTAGAAAAGTGACTCATGTTCCAAAAAACTTTGAATGAAAGAATTTACGTTATTTTAAATAAGCAAGTTTTTTCTTTTTTAATAGTAATAATGTTTTTGTGTATTTCTTTGTTCACTTATTCAGAAGGCGGGAGGATGTAAAAGATTAATGTGTATTTATTCAGTTTTGACTTTGTCTTCGTATAATTTTATTTTGAGGCATCATGACTGCAGCACCGCAGATGAGTGGTCAGAAAAGTGTAAACGGAAGTACGTATTTTTTAGCAGTGTGTTTGTGCCGCTGATGGCTACTAGTCACCGCTCCATAACTGTAATGTGTGCTATAGATTAAACTTATTCCCTTTCATACTTAAAGTCTCCAGTCCTTTTATTTGGCTCATTGTTCCTAATAGTGCAGTCACTGAGGCGTCGTCTGCTTTCTAAAACTAACCTCGTCATGCTCTCACGCGACTTGATAATGCAGCTGAGTGGAGCGAATGTGAGCGATGAGTGTATTTTTATGCTGGTATCGTATTCTAGTACACTGATATGCTTCAACCTCATATGATGAATATGTAAAATTATTTCATTCTCAGACGCTTATGTTTACACGACATAATATCCATTAACTATAGCCTAAGCTTTTGAGGTTCTCTATGAACATATGCAACTTCTAAACATAGGTGAGTACGTTGCTTCGGTAGCCGAAGTAGCTAATGCTCCTGATCCTAGAGGAATTGTGTTTTGGTCCTTGATTCGATTCCTGACGTTTTTTTTTTTTTTTTTGTTTTTTTTTTCATGCTATCCAACAGATGTATGTTGCATTGTAATTAAATCGCTTTTTTACTTCTTTAAGAAAATTTTATGTACATTTACAAAAAAATACTAAGGTGTTATTTACTTTTGATTTTTTGATTTTTACATTTGTTTTTTTAGATACGTAAAAATTAATCAACGTTTAATACTTATTAAAATTAAATGCCTCATATGCTATTTTATAAAATATAAGTAAATAGAAAATTTTATCCCGGTACTTTAATTTTTTTATAGCTCAATGGCCTACCGCCCGCGCCACGCCGTGAGATGCAATCACGCGTTATTGTGACAGTCTACAGATAACGTACTTTCACGTAGTTTTTGTTGTGCATACACACATCAACCGTTAGTACGACAAGTACCAAGGTTTTATAGTAACATATTAAATATTATTATGATCCATATTCCTCGAGTGTACAAGTGTTGCATATGACACTTCGTGTGCGAACAAGCGCGTGACTGAATAAAGTGCAACAACATAAACAGAGAGATTTTTTGGTCAGAGGTTACATGAGCGAGTTTAGATTTGCTGTCGTGGCAGCTGCCTGTTGCAGGTTCTTTATACACGTGATTAAAGTGATTGTGTATAATTTTACAAGTGCAATGACAATATAAACAAAGTGGTTGGGGTAAGAATTTTTGCTTTCTCGTTATTGATAAGTTTGCTTTTGGCCATTTTACGATTGTATGTTACACGTGCTACGATGTTTTTTCAGCAATCAAGTAAAAATGGCAATAAGACCGTACGACTTTTGTTAATACAGGGGCTGCACAAAATCGAAGCTTTCCGGTGATAAGCTCTACAGATTTCCAGATGCCACTAATCAAAGGGATCGCCACAACACGTGGATTGAAAACACAGGTAAGCGTTGATCCACTTATATTCACTTAAAAATTGATTTGACAATTTGGTCACGTATAATTAACGGTAAAAGTGTTTAAAATCCGTGTTTTTTATAATTTCAACTTTGTCTTATGAAATAGTTGACAACGTTTGACATTACGATTGATATATGTCATTTCAACGTGAATGCGTTTGAGAGAACATTGTCAAAAAAAAATTCTGGTCACCACTCTACGCCCAATTTTGCCTCCTCCGAAAAATAAAAATAAGCTCAAGTTTTTTTGAGACCTGCTAAATTTGCACAAGAATAATCATTACGACTTTCTTATTTTATTTCAATAAAAAAGAGTACCAGGGACTTTTTTAATAGCTAAAAATGTAGAACAAAGTCCCAACTGAAAATTAATTATATTGTTTATTCTTGTATAAACATTGAATAGAATTCAAAATACCCGAATTACAACGAAGAGACATGTTATTTTAAAACGATTTTCCGCCAATCGCTTAAGGTGGAAACACCCAAGTTCAGACTTTTAGATTGTATAGCTAAAAATCTAGAACGAATCCGCAACTAAAAATTATTTATATTTCGACAAAATGCCGAGGATTTTGGCCTGCATTTGCCGGGTGGGAGCAATCATTTGATAGATTCTCAAGCACTTTTTGTCGGAGAATACGATTATCGTTAACCACACTCTGTAAAAGTTGTGCTTCATTTTTTAATTTAACAATTTATTGAAAAAAGTGACTTTTTTCACGTTTTGCTTTATATCACCTTTCTTGTGCATTTTTTGCAATAGATACTCATGGAGTTTTTTGTTCTCCAATCAATTATCTAAAATATAAGCCCAAGTAGAGGTTGCTAAGCATATTTGTTTAACGGTAAATAGCGTTCACAGTTAAAAAATATGTTTTTTTTACACATTTAATATCTCAAGAACAATAATACCTAGAAGCTTGAGATTTCTTTAAATTGATGATAATGATGATATTAATAATCACACCAAATTTTATCAAAATCGGTTTTGAACTTTTCGAGTAATTGACAATTTTTTTGTTTTTTTCGTTAGTTGCAAAGTGTCCCTAGACTTGTTTAAAACAGTTAGACCTTTTAAACCAAGTTAAAAAATTCAAAAAACTATCAAATTTTTTTTTCCTGTTGGAATTTTTTGAAAAATATTCATTTCGACTAATTTTCAGACGATTTTGTAGCGACACTATTTTTAGCTTTTAGACACACGTATAAAACTACATAACTTTTTTAATTAAACGTTTTGAGGATACAATTTTGTACTGTTGAAAAGCTGCTATTTATGAATTTAAAAAAAAAAAATTAATAAAAAAACATCCTAGCATTCTAAGGAGCCAAGATAATTTTTTTAAGCGAAGCTTTTTATGGGGCGTTCTGGGGCTCAGAGTAACCTGGCAAAAAGTGACAGATTTAAATGACCCGACATCTTTTTCCCCCTCCGCTCAGTACCACAGTAGCTGGACGTGTGTATATATACATACATGTATAGCTGCTGCTACCAGAGTATGTAGAATAAATCTCCTCATGTGTAGAAGGCCAAAGCAGCCAGTTTATTGATGTTGAAAACGCACGTCTCCCAGCTGTAGTAAGGCCCCCTATAAGGCAGGTAGCATTAGCTCCGATGCAAAAGTTACCGTTGTTACCGTTACCAACGTTACATAAATAATGAGAAATACAGTAAAACAATAATATTCCGTTAAAAATATAACGAAAACAATATTTGTAAGTTTAAATACATAAATTTCGAATAATAATCTCCAATCATATTTGTTACTCTTTGGACGAAATAAATATTATAGATTAGGAAAATTAGATTTGGCATGCATAATACACAGTAAGGTGAAAACTTGATAGGTACTTTATGTTTTTGACCACGCTGATCACGGGAAAAATAATTAAAAAATTGTGAAAGCCTAGCAACTCTGAGAAAAAGGCTTGTTAAAGTTTAAAATACTCATAACTCTGGAACAAAAGCACCTAGCGTGAAATGACTTGCACCATTTGAAAGGGCAGTGGAAAAACTATAAAAATCAATTATTTACTTAAGTTTGATGAATGTAAAGTCTTGAGATATTTAGTTGCAAAGATTCGTAAGCAGTGGCAGCTGAGCTATCCCCACCACGTGGCCATGCTTCTCCTTACGGTCTGTTACTCCGTGCATATATAGGTATACCCACTCCAGTGAGCGCAAAGTATAGGTGAGAGCGCGGGACCAGAGAGGAGGGAGAGAAGTTAACACTCGACGCACTAGTAGCCCGCTGTGTATAATATATATTCTATGGTCACAGTTTTATGATAAAACTTCTATCGCTTCTGCTCCATGCCATCCCTATATTTGTATACTACATTTGTAAGCAGAGCATGGTATTTGATGTATGCAAGCTTTCGTGTTTATTAACTAGAGTTGATTAAATTTTCTTACTCATGTAACAAAGGGGTAAACTTGACGTTAAACAGTAAATTGTTGTTTATCAACATACAACTAAAAAAGAATTAAACGTTTGAAAATTTGTCTTGAATGACCAAATTTATATATGGATAATAATATAAAGTTAAGGGCTCGAACTTATAGGTTATATTGTTACGGCAATGCCTTGTATCGTACTTACTGTACTAAAACGTAGTTTTGTTTTGATGAGCTTTATTTTTTACTAAAGTTAACGCTACTAAAAATTAACATTGTCTGACAACTGGACTGGCATTAATCAACTCTAGTTAATAAACACGAAAGCTTGCATACATCAAATACCATGCTCTGCTTACAAATGTAGTATACAAATATAGGGATGGCATGGAGCAGAAGCGATAGAAGTTTTATCATAAAACTGTGACCATAGAATATATATTATACACAGCGGGCTACTAGTGCGTCGAGTGTTAACTTCTCTCCCTCCTCTCTGGTCCCGCGCTCTCACCTATACTTTGCGCTCACTGGAGTGGGTATACCTATATATGCACGGAGTAACAGACCGTAAGGAGAAGCATGGCCACGTGGTGGGGATAGCTCAGCTGCCACTGCTTACGAATCTTTGCAACTAAATATCTCAAGACTTTACATTCATCAAACTTAAGTAAATAATTGATTTTTATAGTTTTTCCACTGCCCTTTCAAATGGTGCAAGTCATTTCACGCTAGGTGCTTTTGTTCCAGAGTTATGAGTATTTTAAACTTTAACAAGCCTTTTTCTCAGAGTTGCTAGGCTTTCACAATTTTTTAATTATTTTTCCCGTGATCAGCGTGGTCAAAAACATAAAGTACCTATCAAGTTTTCACCTTACTGTGTATTATGCATGCCAAATCTAATTTTCCTAATCTATAATATTTATTTCGTCCAAAGAGTAACAAATATGATTGGAGATTATTATTCGAAATTTATGTATTTAAACTTACAAATATTGTTTTCGTTATATTTTTAACGGAATATTATTGTTTTACTGTATTTCTCATTATTTATGTAACGTTGGTAACGGTAACAACGGTAACTTTTGCATCGGAGCTAATGCTACCTGCCTTATAGGGGGCCTTACTACAGCTGGGAGACGTGCGTTTTCAACATCAATAAACTGGCTGCTTTGGCCTTCTACACATGAGGAGATTTATTCTACATACTCTGGTAGCAGCAGCTATACATGTATGTATATATACACACGTCCAGCTACTGTGGTACTGAGCGGAGGGGGAAAAAGATGTCGGGTCATTTAAATCTGTCACTTTTTGCCAGGTTACTCTGAGCCCCAGAACGCCCCATAAAAAGCTTCGCTTAAAAAAATTATCTTGGCTCCTTAGAATGCTAGGATGTTTTTTTATTAATTTTTTTTTTTTAAATTCATAAATAGCAGCTTTTCAACAGTACAAAATTGTATCCTCAAAACGTTTAATTAAAAAAGTTATGTAGTTTTATACGTGTGTCTAAAAGCTAAAAATAGTGTCGCTACAAAATCGTCTGAAAATTAGTCGAAATGAATATTTTTCAAAAAATTCCAACAGGAAAAAAAAATTTGATAGTTTTTTGAATTTTTTAACTTGGTTTAAAAGGTCTAACTGTTTTAAACAAGTCTAGGGACACTTTGCAACTAACGAAAAAAACAAAAAAATTGTCAATTACTCGAAAAGTTCAAAACCGATTTTGATAAAATTTGGTGTGATTATTAATATCATCATTATCATCAATTTAAAGAAATCTCAAGCTTCTAGGTATTATTGTTCTTGAGATATTAAATGTGTAAAAAAAACATATTTTTTAACTGTGAACGCTATTTACCGTTAAACAAATATGCTTAGCAACCTCTACTTGGGCTTATATTTTAGATAATTGATTGGAGAACAAAAAACTCCATGAGTATCTATTGCAAAAAATGCACAAGAAAGGTGATATAAAGCAAAACGTGAAAAAAGTCACTTTTTTCAATAAATTGTTAAATTAAAAAATGAAGCACAACTTTTACAGAGTGTGGTTAACGATAATCGTATTCTCCGACAAAAAGTGCTTGAGAATCTATCAAATGATTGCTCCCACCCGGCAAATGCAGGCCAAAATCCTCGGCATTTTGTCGAAATATAAATAATTTTTAGTTGCGGATTCGTTCTAGATTTTTAGCTATACAATCTAAAAGTCTGAACTTGGGTGTTTCCACCTTAAGCGATTGGCGGAAAATCGTTTTAAAATAACATGTCTCTTCGTTGTAATTCGGGTATTTTGAATTCTATTCAATGTTTATACAAGAATAAACAATATAATTAATTTTCAGTTGGGACTTTGTTCTACATTTTTAGCTATTAAAAAAGTCCCTGGTACTCTTTTTTATTGAAATAAAATAAGAAAGTCGTAATGATTATTCTTGTGCAAATTTAGCAGGTCTCAAAAAAACTTGAGCTTATTTTTATTTTTCGGAGGAGGCAAAATTGGGCGTAGAGTGGTGACCAGAATTTTTTTTTGACAATGTTCTCTCAAACGCATTCACGTTGAAATGACATATATCAATCGTAATGTCAAACGTTGTCAACTATTTCATAAGACAAAGTTGAAATTATAAAAAACACGGATTTTAAACACTTTTACCGTTAATTATACGTGACCAAATTGTCAAATCAATTTTTAAGTGAATATAAGTGGATCAACGCTTACCTGTGTTTTCAATCCACGTGTTGTGGCGATCCCTTTGATTAGTGGCATCTGGAAATCTGTAGAGCTTATCACCGGAAAGCTTCGATTTTGTGCAGCCCCTGTATTAACAAAAGTCGTACGGTCTTATTGCCATTTTTACTTGATTGCTGAAAAAACATCGTAGCACGTGTAACATACAATCGTAAAATGGCCAAAAGCAAACTTATCAATAACGAGAAAGCAAAAATTCTTACCCCAACCACTTTGTTTATATTGTCATTGCACTTGTAAAATTATACACAATCACTTTAATCACGTGTATAAAGAACCTGCAACAGGCAGCTGCCACGACAGCAAATCTAAACTCGCTCATGTAATCTCTGACCAAAAAATCTCTCTGTTTATGTTGTTGCACTTTATTCAGTCACGCGCTTGTTCGCACACGAAGTGTCATATGCAACACTTGTACACTCGAGGAATATGGATCATAATAATATTTAATATGTTACTATAAAACCTTGGTACTTGTCGTACTAACGGTTGATGTGTGTATGCACAACAAAAACTACGTGAAAGTACGTTATCTGCAGACTGTCACAACAACGCGTGATTGCATTTCACGGCGTGGCGCGGGCGGT
>NW_019379573.1:767959-806426 GCF_000648655.2 Copidosoma floridanum
CTCTATATACATCTGTTCCTTCTCCCCCGATAAGGATGGATTTTCAAAGAAAAAAAAAAAAAAAAAAAAAAAAATTTAAAAGGTCTAGAAAATATATTTTGCTAATTTACAGTTCTTTATTTCCAGTAACTATGCAAGAAATACCTGACAACTTCTCTTTTTTTTACTGACGTAATTATTTTCTGCCATAAATTATTTAATGTATTATTTGAAAACTGCAGAATTTAATGAGTTAAGACCTCTGGCACTGCATTAACTGAATATTAAATAATAAGCATATTTACGTTTTATTTCCCTAGCTTGTTTTTTATAACTTCAACATCACTAACAACTAAAAAAAATTTTTCTATCAATGCTTGTAAATGTGGTAAAACTCTCTTACTTAACGGTTTTGTCAATTGAGTGTTGTCCTGATGAAATCATTAAAAACAAGCATTTGCAATAAAATTTAGTGAAATTCAGCGGAATAACTCAAAAAGACTAAAAATCCTTAAAACTGTAATTTATTTATAGTTAATTAATACTCCGTAAATGTATTCGCGAAATTTCGTAAAAATATAATGAAAAAAAAATTTTCTACCACAAGCATTTTAACATTTGGATATTTGTTGTACCCTCAATAAACAAAAAATATCGTTCGCTATTAGTACGCATCCGGAAGGTATACGCACCAGTGACGAAAACTATATTATTTTAATCAATCTCGTAAATATACAAGCTTTTTATTTTTTAACAAACTGACACGTTTTTTTATAAGCCAACAAATTGTCTGTTCATATTTCCATTAAAATCTTTAAAAATTGGTAGTTAACCATTATTTAGTAAGATAACAATTGGTTCTAAATTTTAGAAATTTTTTTGCAATAGTTGCATTGTCGACTCCATCGACTATCCTATCTTTAAAAAATGATGGGTCACATAACAAAGCCTGTTTATTCGTTATGTGATTGGCTGAGACTGATCTAGTGTGGGTAGATTTGAAAATAAGATTTTTAAAAATCAGTGAAAAGTCATTTGAACATAGAAAATAAATGTGATTAAATTTCAGGGGTTGGCGCGTAGAGCGCACAGGGGGCGCAGCCCCCTACTTAATAAAGTTCGACAATATGTACGAAAAAAAGCACAACTAAAATGTTTCAATTATATTTTAAACGAGAAAATTGGACTTGCGCTTTTTTTAGTATAAACTTTCAGTAACAATGATTAAAAAATTCATGTTTATTCCTTACAATGCAGCTCATCACATCTATAATTTTTTTATTAGCACTTAACTTGAAACACATACCTAAACTTCCTCACGTATGATAATTTTTATAAACGCATGGTTCCTGTCTCTCGTTGTTTTTTGTCTGGAGACCCGTATACCGAAGATGAACTCATTATGCACGCATTTTTTATTTAAACTTATGCTCAAGTATAAAAAAAACATCGAGCAATAATGTAAAACAATTATGTAAAACAAATCATTTTATTTACTTAACAATCCAAAAGTTAGTGAGATTGCCACTTGTTGAAAAAACACAAAATAATAACCTATAAAAAAAATCAGCAATGGGAACTTCCCTATAAATGCTTGTTGTTTAATAAGAAGTTATAGCAGTCTCACAGTTCCTAATTACGTCAATTTTAAAGCTTCTAAACAACACTTTGAATCATTTAAGGCATCTAATGTTTGTGTAAGTCAAAACAAGAACAGCTTTTAAGGTGTCTCTTCCATCGTCACTACAATAAAAACTATAAATATGCATATAAAACTTTTTTAATGCTTTCAGAGGCCAGTATTGGTATTAACGTTTGGATTGTTTTTTGTCAAATTAAATTTTTTTTACATAAATAATTTTAAAAACTCATTTTTTTAATATGTTATTATTTCATGTAACACTTTCTTAATGGGTTACATTGTTTGAATTTCTTATTTTCATGGAAGTGATGTTTTTAATGAATTCGCCAAATACTTTGTTTTTAATTATGTAACATGGAATGAAATAAAAAAACGCGCGTGTAATGTAACCACATTGAATAAGCTGGTCTCAAACTTGGCAAAACTACAGAGAGAGCATGAATTTGTGATAAAACATTTTAATTAATTTACCTTTTTATTATAACTTTCTTATAAAAAGTAGTTCTGTAGTTTTTAAATAATACATTAAATAATTTGTGGCAGAAAATGATTATGTCAGTAAAAAAAGGAGAATTCGTCGGGCATTTTTTCCATAGTTACTGGTTATAAAGAACTGTAATTATGCAAAATATATTTTATAGACTTTTCAATTTTTTTTTTTCAATAAATTTAACATTCACTTTTCTTATAAAAGTGCTTTAAAAAGTTGTGTTTGAACTTTAACAAGCAACATTCACAAAAATGATTTATAATGTGAAGTACTTATATTTACTGTGGTGTGTGTAAAAAAATAGTTATTTGTAAACATTGGTTAATAGGTAAATAGAAATTTATAACCAACGTGGAAGAAAAAGAAAAAAAATAGGGCATCGACGAGAACCGATAACCTGGCTAGTTAGCCCGGCAACAACAAAAGGTTTAGCCCACTCGACCATCGGCGGTTGTACTCACAGCGTAAAAAAACTGGTATTTAAGTTGTATAAAGTGGGCAAGGCTTAAGTAAAAGTATAGGTATAAAAAAAACTCCCCACTCAGTGTACTTGAGAAAAGAAAGAATAACTGCGCGCTGCGCATGCAGCGAACTCCTGAAAACCTGGAAGCCTTGGGTGGAGCAAGGTTTCTAATTAATCATAATTAATCTAGTAGTAAGTATAATAATTTAAATTTACTGATAAGCTATCTCTATCTCTCTTACAGGATATATCGTCATTCTCTCCGTATTAAATATTGACAGGTAGATACCGTTAGGGTGAGATTCCTATCTAAACGTGATTAATTTGGTAGTAAGTATGATACTGTAAAATAACTAATAAATTATCTATATCCCTCTTACTTAGTATGTCGTCAATCTCTTCGTATTTAATATCAACTGGTAGGTACCGTTAATGCAGAATTCCTATTTTAATGTGTAAATTTGGTAAAAAGTATAATAACCTAAATTTACTGATATATTAGCTATATCCTTCTTACAGGGTATGTCGATAATCTCTCGCTATTAAATATAGACAGGTAGGTAACGTTGGGTCAGAATTCTTATCTTAACGTAATTGAATTAATAGTGATAATGTTTATTATTATGATAATGTAGATAAATGTATATAAATAGTATAATAATGTAAATTTACAGATTAATTATCTACATTCCTCGTACAGAGTTGATTGTCTATCTCCCCGCATTGAATATTCGTAGGTAGGTACCGTTGGGGCAGAAATCCTATCTGATCCTGATTAATTAGGTTGAGTATGATAATGTAAATTGACTGACAAATTATCTACATCTCTTTTACAAAGTATATCGTAAATTTTTTCGTACTAAATATTGACAGGTACGTACCATTGTGGCAGGATTCCTATTTAAACATGATTAACTTAGTAGTAAGTATATTATTAAAAATTTACTGATAAATTTTCTGCATTCCTTCTAATGAGTATGTCGTCAATTTCTTTGTATTAAATATTAACAGGTAGGTACCATTGGGGCAGAAATTCTATACAAATGTGATTAATTGGGTAGTGCGTATAAAAGTGTTAATTGACTGGTAAATCTTCTATATCTCTCTTAGAGAGTATATCGTCCATCTTTCCGTATTACATATCGACAGGTGGGGATCGTTGCGATAGAACTCCTATCAGACCGTTACTAAATTGGTAGTGCGTATGATAATGTAAATTAACTAATAAATTGTCTACATTTTTCATACAGGGTACATCGTCAATCTCGTAGAATAAAATATCGACAAGTAGATACCATTGGGGCAGGATTACTATCTGGACGTGATTTATTCGGTTGCGAGTCTGACAATGTAAATTTACTTATAAATTATGTACATCCCTCTTACAGAGTATCTCGTTAATCTCTCTGTATTCAATATCGACTATTAGGTACCACTTGAATATGATTTTTATTTAAACAGAATACATTTGTAAGTGGGAATTGTAATGTGAATTAACTGATAAATTATATTCATTTTCTTACAGGGCATGCCCCCAACTTTTCTGTAATTAATATCGACGGGTAGGTACCGTTAGAGCAAGATTCCTATCCTAACGTGATTTATTTGGTGGTAAGTAAATTGATAAAAATTGGCTAATAAATTTAAAAATCCCTTTCACCCGTTAGATCATCAATTTCTAGGTATTCAATATCGAAAAGTAGGTATGGTTGGAACAGGATTCCTATCTAAACGTAATAAGTTTGGTAGTGAGTTTTATATCGTGAATTTACTAATAAATTATCGACGCCCCTCTTACATAGCATATCATTGATCTTTTCGTCTTAGATATCGACAGGTAGGTACCAAAAAAAACAGAAGTCCTATTAAAACGTGTTTAATTTGGTAGTGAGTATGATAATGTAGAATTACTAATGAATTATCTACATTTCTCCGACAGGGTGTGTCGTCAATCTCTCTGTATTGTATGTCGAAAGGTAGGTACCGTTGGGGCAGGATTCCCAGATGAACGTAAATATTCTTGTAGTCAGTATAATAATGTTTATCCACTGATATATTTTCTACATCCCTCTTGCAGGGTATATCTGCAATCTTTCTGTATTAAATATGGATAGGTAGGTACCGTTGGGGCAAAATTTCTATTTGAAGGTAATTAATTGAGTAGTGAGTATGGCTATGTTAATACACTGATAAATTATCTATGTCCTTCTTACAGAGTTGATCGAAAATCTCTTCGTATTAAATATTAACAGGTACGTACCGTTGGGGCAGGATTTCTACCTAAACACGTTTAATTTGGTATAAGTATGATGATGTAAATTAACTGATAAGTTATCTACATCCCTCTTTAAAAGTATGTCGAAAATTTCTTTGTATTAAACATGAACAGGTAGATACAATTAGGGCAGGACTCATATCTGAATGTGATAAATTTGGCAGTGAGTAGGGTGCATAATTTTACTAATAGTTTATCTTTATTTCTGTTACAGAGTGAATGGTGAATTTTTCTGTATTATTAATTGACAAGTTGGCACTGTTCAGGCAAGATTTCTCTCTTAACATGATTGATTTGGTTGTGGGTAAAACAATGTAATTTTATTGATAAATTATTGACATCCCTCTTACAAGGTGTATCGTTGATCTTTCAGTCTTAAACATTTAAAGGTAGGTACCGTTGGGGCAGGAATTCTATCTGAACGGAATTAATTAAGTAGTGAGTATAATGATGTTAATTTACCAATAAATTATCTATATTCGTCTTACAGTGTATATCGTCTATTTCTCCGTATTAGATCTTCAGAATGGTTGGATAAAAACTGCAATTTTATCGAAAAATAAACTTTAATTGGCCGGTGGTACGTGTTTTTTTTTTTTTCAAAGAGGAAAATGTTTTTCATAGTTTTTCGTCAAAAAAAAAAGTTTTTTTTTGGGCACCTGAAAAAATTTAAATTTTAATGACCACCCTAATCTATATCCCTCTTACAGAATTTTCGTTAATCTCTCCGTATTAAATATCGACAGGTAGGTACCGTTGGGGCAAGATTCCTATTTAAACGTGATTAAATTGGTAGTAAGTAAAATAATAAAGATTTACTGACAAATTATCTGCATTTCTTTTACAGGGTAAATCCTTAATCTTTTCGTATTAAATATTCACGGCCAGGGTACGCTTGGGCAGAATTTTTGTCTAAACTCAATTAATTTGGAACTAACTTTAATTATGTTAAATTACTGATAAATGATCTTCATCTCATCTACAGGGTATATTGCCATTCTCTTCTTACTAAATATTAACAGGGAGGTATCGTTAAAACAGGATTTCTATCTAAACCTAATAACATTGGTATAAGTATAATATTGTAAATTTACTCATAAATTGTCTGTGTTACTCTTACGGAGTATGTCGTCAATTTCTCCGCATTAAATATCGACAGGTTGGTACGGTGGGAAAAGGATTCGTATTTGAAATTGAAGAATTGGGTAGTGAGTATGATAATGTAGATTAACTAACGAATTATGTAAATCCCTCTTTCAGGGTATGTCGTCAATCCCTTCGTATGAAATATTGACAGGTAGGCATCATTAAGCAGGATTTCTATCTAAAACTGATAAATTTGGTTGTGAGTTTAATTGTATAAGTTGACGAATAAGTTATTAACAGCCCTCTAACAGGGTAGATTATCAATCGCTTCGTATTTGATATCGAAAGGTAGGTATCGTTGAGGCGGGATTCCTATCTGAACGTATTTTTTTTTTGTAGTGAGTATAATAATGTGAATATACTGGTAAATTATAAACATCCCTTTTACAGGGTATATCGCAATCATTTCGTATTTAATACTGACAGCTAGGTACTGTTGGGGCAGAATTTTTGTCTGAACTTGATTAATTTGGTAGTCAGTATGATAATGAAATATTACTGATAAATTATTTACATTCCTTTTATAAAGTATTTTGTCAATCTTTCGTATTGAATATCGAAAGGTAGGTACCGTTAAGGCAGGGCTTCTATTTGATTGTGATTTATTGAGAATTGAGTATAACATTGTATGTTTACTGATAAATTATTTATATCCTTTCTACAGGGTATATCGTTAACTTTTCCCTTCTAAATTTTGACAGGTAGATACTGTTAGGGCAATATTTCTATCTGAACGTGATTAATGTGGCAGTAAGTATAATAATGGAAATCCACGAATTAATTTTCCATATTCCTCTTACAGAGTATGTCGTCAAGTTCTCCATACTAACTATCGACAGGTAGGCACCGTTAAGGCAGGATTCCTATTAAAACAGGATTAATTTGGTTGTGAGTATAATGATTTTATCTGACTCATAAATAATTTACATTTCTCTCACAGGGTATAATTTTAATCTTTCCGTATCAAATATCGACAAGTAGGTAACGTTAGAGCAGGATTTCTATTTTAACGTGAATAATTTAGTTATGAGTATGTTAATATGTATAGCCTGATAAATTATCTAAATCTCTCCTACAGAGCATATCGTCGATATCTTCGTTTTGAATATCGACAGGTAGGAAATGTTACGGCAAGATTTCGATTCAAACGTAATTAATTAGGTAGTGAGTTTAAAAATGTGAATTTGTTAAAAAATTACACACCTTTCTCTTACTGAGTATGTCGTCAATTTCCGTACTAAATATCGGTTGATTTATACCTTCGGAGCAGGATTCCCAAGTGAACGGAATTAATTTGGTAGTAAGTATGATAATATAAATTCATTGATAAATTATCTACATTTCTTTTTCAGGGTATATTGTGAATCTCTCTGTATTAAACATGGACAGGAAGCACCGTTGGAGCAGGATTTCTAACTGAACGTGATTAATTTGGTAGTAAGCATGATAATGCGAATTTACTGATAAATTATTTTTATCCCTTTTACAGAGTATGTCGTCAAATTTTCCGTGATGAATATCGACAGGTAGGTACCGTCGGGCAGGATTCCTATTGAAACGAGATTAATCTGGAAGTTAGTATAATAATTTTAATCTACACATCAATTATTTACATTTTTCTTAGAAGGTATGTCATTTTTGCCTCCTTAATTAATATCAACGAGTAGGTACTGTTAGATCAGGATTTTTATCTAAACGTAATAAATTTTGTAGTGAGTATGATTATGTAGATTAACTGATAATTTATCTACATCCTTCTTAGAGAGTGTAAGGTTAATGTCTCCGTATTGAATATTGACATTTAGATACCATTACGAAAGGATTTCTATCTGAACGTGATTAATGTGGTAGTGTGTATGTCAGACTATATTTACTGCTTAATTATCCATATTCCTCTTACGGTGTTTGTCATAAATTTCTCCGTTTTAAGTATCGACATTTAGGTACTGTTGAGGCTGGATTCCTATTTGTACGTTATCAATTTAGTAGTAAGTATAAGAAAGTGGATGAACTGATCAATTATCTATATCTCTCTTACAGAGTAAGCCGTCAAGTCCTGTGTATTGAATATCGACAGGCAGGTACCACACTGAAAAAAAAGAACTGCTAGTACGACCGTGGACAAATGCTAAAACAGCAGTGGCACCACATGCAGGTAGGTGCACAGCTATTATCACTATAGTCCACAGCTAGCACAACTGCAGACGACCCATGCTGTTTCTGCATTGCTCGCCAACAGTCATTTGTACTGTTGTGCCCGGTAAAGCTAGTATATTAATTGTGTAACAATGACTAGTCTAAAATAAACAAAGTAAAATCATTAAAATATTTAGTTTATTATTTTTATTATATAAGCCAAAAGAGTGTAAAAGTGGAAAGACAATACATTAAAATAGACGTAATAGTACAATGTTTATGCATATGTTTTGTTTCATATTTAAGGTTCTTACCTCATAAGAGGTAAATATGCATACAGTTGAAAAAATTTCAAATTACATTACAACATGTATCTTGGAACAACAAAAAATTATCCTTTTTTTTAAATAATATACATTCTTGCATAAGTGGAATATCACTGCCGTTTTAATTCAATTGAATCTATTTTTTTTACTTTCTAAGCAGAATAGTACTCGTAAAAAGACTTATACAGTAACGGTTTGAGTGCTAAAAATACATTATTGTCGTAAACATAGATCTTATCAACATTTCCAAAAATAATTTTTTCGTCACCATTGTTTTCAACTAAAAATACAATACGTAACTTATAATTTAATATATTGTATTGCAATTCATTAACATAAAACACTTTTTCCGCCTTCTAACCACAAAATAGCACCTTTGCCGCTTGATTTTGGGTTCTCAGGCGAAAAAATAGTATACGAAACTCGTTCGAAAAGGCTTCTTTACGAACCGCGTTCCGGCTCGTGCCGTAAACCTCTCAGTTCGTAAATCGAAGCCTTTGCAAACTCGTACGTACTATACTATTTTGTCTTGTATGTTGGAAAACAATTTTTTTTTTTTTTTCATGAACGTTGATTTCAACTGCTTTCTCGAAACATACACCATCAGGAGGAATGGTTTTTGTAAGTCGCAGATAGCCAAATTGTAATAAGCTCCTAATACTTACTTTTTATTAAATGAAATAACCCTCAGAGTGACAGCAAATCAGAAACACATTTGTCTATGGTACAATTCTATACGAAGACATGAAAGCAGGGCACAACGGTGCAAATGACTGTTGACGAGCAATGCAGAAACAGCATGAGTCGTCTGCAATTGTGCTAGCTGTGGACTACAGTGATAATAGCTGTGCACCTACCTGCATGTGACGCCACTGCTGTTTTAGTATTTATCCGTGGTCGTACTAGCAGTTCTTTTTTTTCAATGCGTTGGGTCAGCATTCCTATTCCAATGTAATAAATTTTGTAGCAAGTATAATGATGTAAATTAACTAATAAATGATGTATACCGCTCTTACAGAGTATGTCGTAAATTTCTCAGTGCTAAAAATCAATGAATAGGGACCGTGAGGCAGGATTTCTATCGCAAGGTGATTAAATTAATGGCAAGTAAGATGATCTAAATTTACTGAAAAATTTTTTTTATTTCTTGCAGAGGGTACATCGTAAAGATCTTTGTATTAGAATCTAAAAGGTAGGTACTGTTTGGACAGAATACCTATTTGAATGGGATTTATTTGGTAGTGAGTAAGATATTGTAAATTAACGAATAAATTATCTATACCACTTTTACAGGGTATATCGTCAATCTTTCCGTATTGAATATTGACATGTAGGTATGGTTGAAGCAGGATTTCTATTTGAACCTGATTTATTTAGTAGTGTGTATGATAATGTAAATATACTAATGACTTATCTATATCCCAATTACAGAGTATGTCGTTGATCTTTCCGCATTAAATATCGACAGGTAGGTACCATTAGAGCAAGATTCCTATCTGTACAGGATTAATTTGAAAGTGAGCATAATAAAGAAAATCTACACTTATATTATACATATTACTTTTACAGGGTATGTAATCAATTTCTCTGTTTCAAATATCGATAGGTAGGTACCGTTGAGGCAGGATTCCTATTTGAACATTATTCATTAAGTAACAAGTACACTAACGTATTTTAACTGATAGATTATGATCATCCCTCCTACAGGTTATGTCATCAATCTATCCGTATTGAATATCGACAAGTAGGTACTGTTGAAGCAGGATTTCTATCTGAACATAATTAATTTGGTAGTTAGTATAATAATGTAAATTAACTAATAAATTATTTATATCCCTCTTACGGGGTATGTCAACAGATTCTTAACTTGAACAATTCGTAACTAAATAACTGAACTTAAATAATTTGGTGGTGAATTAAATAATGTAAAAATATTAATAAATTATCTACATCCTTTTGAACGTAATTAGTTTGTTATAAGTATGAAAATGTTAATCTACTTATAAATGTTCTATATTCCTCTTACAGTGTATGTCGTCAGCCCCTTTGTATTCAATATCGATAGGTAGGTACTGTTAGGGCAGGATTCCAATCTCAACGAAAACAATTTGGTAGTATGATAATGCTAATTTACTGATGATTTATTTACAACCCTCTTCAAGGGTATGTCAAAATTCCTATTCGTACGTGATAAATTTGGTAGTGAGTATAATAATGTAAATTTCCTGATAAATTTTTTATACCTCTTTGACAAGGTATGTCTTTAATCTTATTGTATTAAATATTAACAGGTAGGTACCGTTGGAGCAGTATTCTAAGCTAAGCAGAATTAATTTACAAGTTAGTATGAGATTTTAATCAACTGATAGAACAAATATATTTTTGTCACAGGGTATTCCGTTAATTCCTTTGTATTAAATATAAGCAGATAAGTACCGTTGAGCTAGATTTTTATCTGAACATAATTTATTTGGTAGTAAGTATAATAATTTAAATTTACTGATAAATTAATAATATCTTTCTACAGGGTAAATCGTCCATCTTTCCGTACTTAATGACGACAGGTAGGCTTTATTAGAGCAGGATTCTTATCTAAATGTGAGTAATTTGGTAGTAAGTATGATAATTGAATCTACTAATCAATCATCGATATCCCTCTTACAATATGTCGTCAATTCTTTTGTATTAAATACAAACAGCTAAATACTGTTGGAGCCAGATTTCATTTAACCGTAATTATTTAGGTAGTAAGTATAATAATGTAGATTAACTCATGAATTATTTATTTGTCTTTCAAGAGGTATGTCGTCAATCACTCCGAATTAAATATCGACCGGTAGGTATCGTTCGAACAGGATTCCTATCTGGACGTGACTAATTTGGTAATGAGTGTGATATTATAAATTGACTGATAAATTAACTATATTCCTTTTACAGGGTATATCGTCAATCTTTTTGTATCAAATATGGACGTGTAGGTATCGTTAGGGCAGGGATCCTATCTAAACCTAATTATTTCAGTAGTGAGTATTATAATGTAAATTTGTTAATAAATTATAAACAATCCTCTAACAGAGTATGTTTTAAATCTCTTTATATTAAATATCGACAAAAAAGGACCGTTAGGGCAGGATTCCTTTTCAAACGTGATTAACTTGGTTATATGTATGATAAAGTAAATCCACGGATAAATTATCAACATTCCTCTTACAGGGTACATCGTTAATCTCTTCGTATGAAATATCGACAGGTAGGTACCGTTGATGCAGAATTCTTTTTTTAAACATGATTTATTAAGTATTGTGTATGATAATGTCAATTTAGTAATAAATTATCTATATCCCTTTTACAGAGGATACCATCAATCTCTTTGTCCTAAATAACGACCGGTAGGTACCGTCTGGGTATGAATCCTATCTGAACATAATTAATTTCGTAGTAAGTATGATAATTTAAATTTACTAATAAATTACTTACATCCCTCTTACAGGGTATATCGTCCATTCTCCGTATTAAATATCGATAAGTAAGTTTCTTTAGGGCAGGATTCCTGTCTAAACGTTGGTAACTTTGTAGTGAGTATGATAAAGTATGCCCTAATATAAATTATCAATTTCTCTTTTACACGGTATGTCGTGAATTTTTTTATATCAAATATTGACAGTTAGGTACCGTTAAAGCAGGATTACTATCTAATAGTGACTACTTTGGTAGTGAGTATGATTACGTTAATTTACTGATAATTAATGTACATTTCTTTTGCAAAGTATGTCGTCAATCTCTTAGCGTAGAAAAACGATAGGTAGGTTTCGTTGCTGCAGAATTTCTATCTAAACATGATAAGATTTGTTGGGAGTATAATGAAGTAAATTTACTGATGAATTATCTACGTCCCTTTTACAGGGTATATTGTCAATCTATCCGTATTAAACATTGACAAGTAGGTCTCGTTCGAGCAGGATACTCATCTGAACGTGAGTCATTCGGTAGTCAGTAAGATAATGTTAATTTACTGATCAATTCTCGACATTTCTCTTACAGGATATGTCAATAATTTTTTTGTATTGAATATTGACAAAAAGAAACCGTTGGAACAGGATTGGCATCTTAATGTGATTATTATGGTAGTAAGTATAATAATGAAATATAACTGACTAATTTACCACATCCCACTTACAGAGTAAGTCATAGAGCTCTCTGTATTAAATATCTACAGGTAGGTACCGTTGGGACAAAATTCTTATTCAAACATAATCAATTCATTGAGGAGTATGATAATGTAAATTTACTGATAAATTATTTACATTTCTCTTACAAGGTCTACCGCCAATCTCTTTATATCAAACATCGACAATTAGGTACCGTTAAGGCAGGAATCCTATTTGGACGTGATTAATAAGGTAGTAAGTATTAGAGTGTTAATTTACTGATAAATTATCTACATTCCTTTTACAAGTTATATCGTAAATCTCTCCATATTAGATATCGACTGGTAGGTACCGTTACGGCAGGATTACAATCTGAACGTAATTTATTTGATAGTAATGGTGATTACGTAAGTTTACTTATAATTTATATACATTTCTTTTACAGGGTATGTTGTTAATTACTCTGTATGAAATAACGGCAGGGAGCTACTAATGTGGCAGGGTTTTCATCTGAACGTGATTAATTAAGTAGTGAGTACATTAATGTCAATTTACTAATAATCTTTTTACATCTCTTTTACAGAATGAGTCGTTAATCTCTCCGTATTTGATATCAAAAAGTAGGTACCTTTAGGGCAGGATTTTCATCTGATCGTGATTCATTAGGTAGTAAGTATAATATTGTGAATTTTCTAATAATTTATCCGTGTTCGTCTTCAAGGGTACGTTAGGAATTTTCCTGTATTGTATATTGACAAGTAGGTACTGTTGAAGCAGAATTTTTATTAAAACGAAGTTAATTGGGTGGTTAGGATGTTAATAGAAATTTACTCATTAAGAATCTACATCCCTTTTACAGTATATATCACCAATCTCTTCGTATTCAATAACAAAAAGTAGATACCATTGGGGCAAGATTACAATTGTAACGTAAGTAACTTAGTAGGTATTATAATAATGTAAGTTGAGTTATAAATTATTTACATCTGTCATACAGGGTGGATCATCAATCTCCGTGTATTTATTTCCAAATGGAGATTACCGATGAAGCAGGATTTCTTTGTAATCGTAATTAGTTTCATAGTAAGTATAATAATGTAATCTTACTGATAATTTATTTTCATACCTCTCACAGGTTATAAAGTTAATATTCCTGTGTTTAATATTGACTGGTAATAGCTGTTAGGGCAGGTTTTCTAACTAAAAGTGGTTAAAATTTATCTCGTTGTAATAGGACTTCTGCCCTAATGATACCTACCTGTCGATGCTTAATACGGTGAAACTGTCAATATACCCTGTAGCAGGAATATAGAAAACTTATAAGAAAATTTATATTATGATACTCACAACCAAACTCATTACATTCAGTAAGAAATCTTTACCCAACGGTACCTACTCGTCAATATTCAATACGGAGAGATTAAAGATAAATCCTGTAAGAGGAATAAATACAATTTATCAGTAAATTTACATAATGTTACTAACAACCAAAAGAATCAAGTTCAAATAGGAATTGCGCCCCGATAGTACCTACTTGTTTAGATTTAATATGAAGAAATTGACGAAACACCATGTAAGAAGAATGTAGATAATTTATCAGTAAATTAACATTATCATACTCACTACCAAATTAATCGCATTCCAATCAGAGTCCTGCCCCAACGGGACCTACCTGTCAACATTGAACTTCAAGAGATCAACGGCATACCCTGTAAGAGGGACGTAGAACATTTTTTAGTTAATTTACAATATCACAACTACTACCATCATTATCACCATCAGATAGAAATCCTTCCCCAATGGTACCTGCCTGTTAATATTTAATACGGAGAGATTGACGACATACCCTTTAAGAGGAAAGTATATAATCCATTAGTAAATTTATATTATTATACTCCCTATCAAATAAATTATGTTAAGATAGAAATCCTGCTTTAACGGTACCTACCAGTCGATATTGAATACTTAGAGATTGACGACACACCCTGTAAGGAGGATATAGACAATTTATTAGTTAATTTACATCATCATACTAACTACCAAATCAAGTACGTTTAGATAGGAATTCTGCCCCGACAGTACCTACCTGTTAATATTTGATACGAAGAGAATGACGACATACCCTGTGAAAACGATGTACATAATTTATCAAAAAATTTACAATATCGCAATCACTAACATAATTATCGCGTTCAGATGAAAGTCATGCATTAACGGTACCTTTATCTTGATATTTAATACAAAGAGATTGAAGATATAACCTGTAAGAAAAATGTATCTAATTTATCAGTAACTTTACATTATTATACTCACTACCAAATAAGAGGGATATAGATAACTTATCAGTTAATTAACATTATTATACTCACTATCTAATGCATTACGACCAGATAGAAATGTTAAACTACTGGTATCTACATGTCAAAATTTAATACGAAGAGATTGACGACATACGCTGCAAGGGGGATATATATAATTGATTAGTTAATTAACATTATCATTATTTCTTAGAAATAAATCACGTTTAGATAGGAATCCTGCCCCAACAGTGGTTACCTGTCAATTTTCAATACGGTGAGATTGATGACATACTCTGTAAGAGAAATGTGTATAATTTATCAGTAAATTTAGTTTATTATTTTCACGACCAAATTAATCACGTCAAGATAGTAATCCTGCTTTAACGGTAACTACCTCGATACTTAATACAGAGCGATTGACCCTGTAAGAGAAGTATATACGAATTCTCAGTGGATTTACATTACTATACTCACTACTAAATTAATCACGTCAAGATAGTTATCCTGCTCTAATGGTACCTACCCGTCAATGTTTAATACGGAGAGATTGACGACATACTCTGTAAGAGAAATAAATATAATTTATTAGTAAATTTACGTTAAATAACTCACCTCCAAATAAATTATAATAAGATAACAATTCTGCCCAAAAAATTCCTACCTGTCGATATTTATTACGAAGAGATTGACGACATTCCCTGTAAGAGAGATGTAGATAATTTACAAGTAAATTGACATTAATATACTCACTACCAACATGATCACGTTCAGATAAAAATCTTGTCTGAACAGTACGTACCCATCGTTATTTAATATGGAGAGATTGACGTTTACCTTGCCAAAGAGATGTAGATAATTTATCAGTAAATTTACAATAATATACTCACTACTAAATTAATCACCTTCAGATAGGAATCCTGTGTCAACGGTTCCTATCTGTCAAAACTCAATACGAAGAGATTAACAACATACTCTGTTAGATAGATACAGTTAATTTATCAGTTATTTAAATTATGATACTTACTTCCAACTTTGTAACGTTTAGATAGGAATGCTGCCTTAACGGTAGGTATCAGTCAATATTCACTACAAAAAAATTTTCGACATACCCTGAAAGAGAGAAAAAAATAAATTATCAATAACTTTACATGATGATACTTACTACCAAATTAATAACGTTTAGTTAAGAATGCTGCCTCAACGGTATCTACCTTTCTATATTTGATACGGAAAGACTGACGATGAATCTTGTATTAGGAATGTAAATAATTAATCATGTCATTCACAATATCACAATCACTACCATATTAATCACGTTCAGAAAAAAATCCTGCCCCAACGGTACCTACCTGTCAATATTTAATACGGAGAGATTGATGACATACATTGGAAGGGGAGTGCATATAATTCATCAGTAAATTAAGATCATCATACTCACTTCTAAATTACTTACGTTTAGATAGGAATCCTGCCTCAACGGTGGCTACCTGTTTATATTGATTACGGAGAAATTTACGACATACCCTGTAAGAGGAGTGTATATAATTCATCAGTAAATTGTTATTATCATATTCACTTACAAATTACTTACGTTCAGATAGGAATCCTGCCCCAATGGTGGCTACCTGTCGATATTTAATACGGAGAGATGAACGACATGCCCTGTAAGAGAAATGTATATAATTTATTAGTAACTTTACATTATTATACTTACTACTAAATTAATCACGTTAAGATAGCAATCCTTCCCGAACAGTACCTACCTGTCAAAATTTATTACGTAAAGATTGACGACATTCCCTGTGGGAGGGATTTATATAATTTATTAGTTAGTTTACATTATTTTACTCTTTATCAAATTAATTTTTTCAGATTGGAATCCTGCCCCAACGGTACCTACCATTCGATATGTAATACGGAGAGATTGACGACATACCTCGTAAGAGGAAAATAGATAACTCATTATTTAATTTACATTATTATATGCACTACCACATTAATTACGTTTAGATAGAAGTCCTGCTCCAACGGTTTCTACCTGTTGATATTTAATACGGAGAAATTAACGACATGCCTTTTAAGAGGAATGTATACAATTGATTGGTTAATTCACATCATGATACTCATTTCAAATCAATTACGTGCAGATAGGAATTCTGTCCCAGCAGTACCTCCTTATCGATATTGAATACGGAGAGATTGACGACATACCCTGTTAGATGGATACAGATAATTTATCAGTTTATGTACATTATTATACTTACTACCAGTTTTATCACGTTCAAATAGGAATCCTGCATAAACGGTACTCACCTGTCGACATTTAATAGGATTGTTTACTTACGATACTTCACTAAATAATAATAAATGGGACGTAGAACATTTTTTAGTTAATTTACAATATCACAACTACTACCATCATTATCACCATCAGATAGAAATCCTTCCCCAATGGTACCTGCCTGTTAATATTTAATACGGAGAGATTGACGACATACCCTTTAAGAGGAAAGTATATAATCCATTAGTAAATTTATATTATTATACTCCCTATCAAATAAATTATGTTAAGATAGAAATCCTGCTTTAACGGTACCTACCAGTCGATATTGAATACTTAGAGATTGACGACACNATATTTATAATATATGAAGTACTTTTACTAAATATATCAGTTTTTAATGATATAATCATGAATTGGTCGCAGTGGCGCAACGGTACCTACCTAAAAAAGAAAGTCGAAATTCCATGTGTGATTACTTCTGTAATACCTTCAGGAAAGCCATGTGGTATTACATATGGTTTTACGTATGGCATAACATAAGGGATTTTAGCTTGATAATGCCATATGTAATTCCATTTGAAAAAACACATAGAATTACAAATTGGAAAAAGGAAAAAAATTTCGTCATCTAGAAATAACTGCAGAATACTGTAATGTGTCATTTACTGTGAACAAATACTGTTACCATCTGGATGATAACTCAAAAACAAGAGGATTCAAGTTATATTTCAGGAATCAAAAAAAAATATTAAAAAATGAAATTTTTGTCTATAGAAGTAAAATCAGCTGAACCCCCTTGTTTTGGAGTTATCATCCCGATGGCGAGACAAATGGTTAACCGCAAATAACTTATTATGGTATTTTTCAGTTATTTCTAGATGATAGAAATTTTTTCTTTTTCCAATTAGTAATTCCATGTGTTTTTCTATATGGAATAACATATGGCATCACCAAGCTAAAACCCTTTATGTGATGCCATATGTTAAACCATGTGTAATGCTATGTGGCTTTCCTGAAAGTTTTACAGAAGTAATTCGACATAGAATCCCGACATTTTTTTCAGGTGGGTAGAGTTGCAGTTCCGTTGATCTCCAAGGTTAAGCTACATTTGGCGCGGTTAGTACTTGGATGGGTGATCGTCTGGTCACCATTCAGGTCTCGCTCTTTTGACTGTTCTTGATTCTCGGATTAACTGTTTAACTGATGCTTCGTCTACGTGATCATATTTGCGACTGAGTTGGTCCAGATGTTTATATACGCATATAAACATCTGGTCTTAACTCAGGTGCACCGATGGCTAATTAACACTATGCTTGTGTAAAAGAATGTTATGTCTGAGCCTACGGGCGATGATGAATAAAAAAAAAATATAAATTTATATTTATATATGTATATTTAGCCGTGTATCATGAGTGAACGATGCAATCGAGAAATTAATTGGTTTACGTATAGATAAATAAAACAGCTACTTACAAAAAATTTTGTAACACAACTGTAGTAGTATGAGAATAATTTGATCGATAATGGGAAACTTATTTGATTTTTTAAGCTGCTCTAAATAATAAGCTATAAACCTAAGACTTATGCTATTTAGCGATTTCAGTAGTTAATATTTATACACTAATAAGTAATTTTTTAAGTACAAGTAAAATAAGAAATCGTTTATTAAAAGCAAGTTCTTTTGAGTAATTTGTACTTCGCTTTACGGTTTTCGCACGTATTTTCGTAATAATCTATTAGTTATTGTGAGAATTACTGAGTTTTGAATAAATGTAATTTGGAAAGCTTAGATTCTATTAATACATAAAAAAGATATATGAATGAAAGCTAGTTGAATAAATGACACTTTCGGAATTTATGATGCGTACAATTACTGAAGTATTTTATCTAAAAAGAATAATTTAATTCATGTCAAAGCTTAAAAAAAGTTTCTGAGAATCATATGATTAAGTAGTTCAATAAAAGAGAGAAAAAGAGAAAAGCATTATAGGTGAAAATTCTAAAACAGTATTTTCAAGAAAATTTTTTTCGTTCCGTAAATTCATGAATTATATGTACAAATTAACCTCTGTACACGTTCATATATTTAAAACATCTTTATATGATCTTCTTTAAGTAGAAATTTATTAAAACCATTTTAGATCACCGTAGCTATGTTGTACATACTTCGTGTATGTCCAGTACTTTCTAGTATGAACAATATCTAATGTAATTAGGTTTTTTAGAACATACATTTAAAGAATAGTATTTTCCTGAAAAGTTATGATATACCCATAAAAATACCTTTCAACAAACCAAAAAAGTTAGGAAAGTTTGATGGGTTGTTTAGTTATTATTTTAATGTAAGGAGTTTCAGAAGCCCTTACACACTGGCAATGAATATTATTCTTCTTAATGAATCTGTAGCCTTGAAAAAATCTAAAATCCAAACATAAAAACGGTAGAGTTTTTTTTGCACAACACACATTTTGTATGATCCTCATAGTGCAATACGGTTTAGTACTCGTGCTTTAACAAAATCAGACTAAATAATATTGAGTTTTAACTGGTACTTTATGCAAACCTTACATTAAATACAATAATTCTTGCTATGTTGAAAGTATATGAAAATTTTAGGGTATTATTTCAATCTATTTAAAAAGAGGTTTATGTATAGTACCAGTCAAAAATTAATATTATTAAGTTTGATTTTGTTAAAGTACAAGTACTAAACAGTAATGCAATACGAGTGTCATACAAAATGTGTGTTGTGCAAAAAAAACTCTACCGTTTTTATGTTTGGATTTCAGAACTTTTCAAGGCTACAGATTCTTTAGGAAAAATAATATTTATTGCCAGAGTATGAAAGCCTCAGAAACTCCTTATATTAAAATATTAACTCAACAACACATCAAACTAACTTAACATTTTTATTTTGTTAGGTAAAAGTCGATGCTTACACACACATGAGCGAACGCGAAGAGTATGTGTGTGCGGGCAGAGATTAGTAGTGAGATTGCTGACTGCCATGCTACAGAGTGTGCCCACTTTTTTCCAGTGGTTCGAGCGCTCTGCTGTGGCCAACCGGCTGAACCAGGTGCACATTTTTTATTTTTTTTATTTGAGAAGCACGGTAGGGGTGTGCGCCTACGAGGAGAGGAGTGGATTCGCGTGGAAGTGTCTATATAGGCGCATATCTTGGAGACGCATGGAAGGGGTATACCGAATGTGCGCCTACGAGGAGAAGAGTGGAAATGTCAGCTATATAGCTGTATAGCTGAGCGCACAGCCAAAGTAAGTGACGACACGAGTTTTTCTCTTTTCAGTCTTTTGACTCTGCAACCAAGTAGGGTAAAGTAACCAGTAGTTGGACAGAAATAAAAATAGCACCAGTAGTTGGACAGTCTAACATAATTACTACTCTAGAATAGATGACGTTTTAAAATAGGAAAAACAAATTTATTGATAATCCATGAATGCATAATAATGCCTGATGAAAAAAATTATCTTTAAAATTCTTTTTCGTTTTTAAGTAAAAATATGTTGTAAATGCGAAGCATGTAAGCTTGCTGTCCAATAATAGATCCCTTTCATAAAAAAGGAGTGTTCCTATACTCAGTACTTGGACACAGAAAAAATCTCTAAAAATTATAATTCATAGTTGGGCATTGAACGTTCAAGTTATTTTCTAATTAACGTTACGTGGCAAAATAGATATTATTTAAAATTCTTTTTCGTTTTTAAGTAAAAATATGTTTTAAATGCGAAGCATGTAAGCTTGCTGTCCAATAATAGATCCCTTAAATAAAATAGGACTGTTCCTATACTCAGTACTTGGACACGGAAAAAATCGCTAAAAATTATAATTTATAGTTGGGCATTGAACGTTCAAGTTATTTTCTAATTAACGTTACGTGGCAAAATAGATATTATTATAATTTTATTGATGTTTATTAGAATTAAACACATCGGAAAATATAAATAATGTGTCTAAGAATAGCTTCCATTCGATAACATAAGATTTTTTCTATACCTGGAACTTGGACAGTAAAAAACACTTAAAATTATTGATTATTACTAAATGTAATATGTTAATGTTAATGTTAAAAACTAAAATGAAGTTGAATGATGCCCAGAAACTATACCATGTAGTGAAGAAGATTATAATCATTGAGTAGTTAAGATGTGAGAAAGCATTTGGAAATTAGGTTCCAGCTGAAAATTCGTCATAAGGTCTTACATAAGTTCTTGCGTAACTTCTTATGTAGTTTCTCATGTAATATCTTATGTAAGTTCTTATGTGAGTTCGTTCAACAGAACTTGTGTCAGAACTTGCACACGAACTTGCATTTTCTTATCAACTAAGAACTTACATAAGATCTTATGTAATTTTTTATGTAAGTTCTTGTGTAAGTTCTTAAAAAAGTTCGTGTATCAGTCGTTTCAACGTATTTAATTATTATTTTTACTGCTGGTTTTCGTTACCGACATTAAAATATTGAAGACAAAAATTCAATCCTCAACTTTGTTGTAGCGATTACAATTAATTTATTACACTTTTAAAAATAGATTATTTTTCCCTTAGAATAAAAAGTATAAGTAAAGTTCAAATAAAATCCGTGAACGAAAAGTAGTTGTGAAATCAATTACTAGATTTACTTTCGAGAAACGCATTATCAGACTCAAAACAATTTTATATGTACATTTATAAAATGTTTATTAACCAATGAGGTAACCAAGGTGGTAAATGTTATCCACAAAATAAAAAAATAAACATTAGTTTTAGATGTACCTTATGAGGACGTCAATTCTTTCCCATGTAGCGTATTCACTCTGGCCAAGTGGGTAATACACTTGGCTGGAGATTCTCCGAACCTGGTTTAAACCCCCTCAGTGGAGGTAAGAGATGCTTTTTTTTGGTATTTACTCATTTATATTATTTGTTATTTGTAAGCCAAAATGACCACAACGGAACAATCTATGATACCTACAAGTGCGACTACAACTGCTATTACGTACATGCAGTCTCCATCATTACACGTACAGCCTTTCGTCCCAGGAACTTCAGAATGGTGCAAATGGCTACAGAGACTGGAAACAGTTTTCTGAATCATGAAGCTGACTCAAGAAGAAAAGGTTCCGCACTTATTACATTACATAGGTGAAACTGCATTTAATAATTTGTGCAACAACATTGGAGCGGAAAATCCTCACGAAAAATCATACGACACTCTGGAAGAAAAGTCAAAGAAGTTACACACCCCAGCAGTAATCGAGATCACAGAAAATTTCAAATTTAGTAGCAGAAGGCAGTTAATAGGAGAAGATACACGAAACTACGTAAATACTCTTACAAGATGAGTCTTACATGCAATCTAGGAAGCTTTCAAGAAACCGCTTTACGAAACCAGTTTGCTTCTAATGTTTTAAATCGCCGGATTCAAGGCTGATTTTTAGAAACAAAAGAGGTAACCTTTACAAAGGCTTTACAGATAACCTTAGCAATGGAACTTTCCGAGAAGGAAGCAAATACGTTACATAAAAATACGGTACAAGTTAACTTTACTAACACAAGTATACGTAACTACAAGCAACATACATCACAACTAAAGTCGAGTCAAAGTCATGACTCAAAGGGCAAGCAAGATTACACTCGCAATAACAACACTAAAAGAAGTGATTCAAATACAAAGAATTTCAAATGTTATCGGTGCGGCTCCAATCATAAAGCCAACACGTGTAAGTAACCAGTGACTATCAAGTGTAATTTCTGTAGTGAACCAGGACATTTAGCAAAGGTATGTTTCAAGAAAAGAAATTCGCTACATGTAATGAAAGAAGAAGAGACAGTAGTAGATACGGATTGCATAAAAGTAATAGGCGTCGAAACAGAAGACGGACGAAAAAAAATTTTTAAAACACTCACGGTCAACGAAAAACAAGTCAACTTCAAAGTTGACACGGGAGCGGCCGTTACGTTCATGGAAAGAGAGTAGGCAAATCAACTTTTTCCAGGAACACCGATGCTTCGAACAGATCTACAGTTGATGACGTACTGTAAGCAAAAAAAAAATGTTATAGAGTACATTACAGTAGATTTCAAGTGCGAAAATTTTCATAGTACAGGAAAGTTATATATTATGAATATCAAACGATTGCCACAGATGAGGCGTGAATGGATTAAAAAAATTATTAGAGCAAAGGGAACAAATTCCTTATTTAATTCAATTTTTCAAGTAGATGATTCAGAATCGCAAAAGAATACGTTGATCGAGAAATTATTAAATAAATACAAAAACATTATGAATGAGAATACAAGCGCAATACAGGATATTCAAGCGTCATTGATACTAAAAGAAGACGTTAAACCTGTTTTTCTTAAGCCCAGGGTCTTACCGTTCAAATTAATACCGTTAGTAGATAAAGCATTAGACTCACTCATTAAAGAAGGAGTTTTAGAAAAAGTTGACACTTCAGATTTTGCAACCCTTATTGTACCTGTGCTTAAGAAAAATAACCAAGTAAGAGTTTGTGGAGGTTATAGCGTTACAATAAATCCACAATTAAAAATAAATTATTACCCGTTATCTACAGTAGAAGAACTTTTCTCTGAAATGACAGATTTTACTGTGTTTGCAAAATTAGACTTTAAATAAGCTTATTTACAATTCTAAGTCGATGATACGAGTGCTAACTTATTAAGGATGATTACACATCGGGGACTATTTAAATGTAATCGGCTAATATACAGTGTAGCCCCAGCACCAGCAATTTGGCAAGAGAAAATGAAAAACATACTTCGCGGTATTAGAGGCGTTAAAGTTTTTCTAGACGATATTTAAATAGCAGCTAAAGATTTTACAGAGCTCGTGTTAAGGTTAGAAGAAGTTTTTAAAGTACTGGATGAATACAATATAAAAATAAATCGAGAAAAATGTTAATTTTTTGCTTTAAGAATATACTACTGTGGTTGAGTAATAAATAAAAACGGATTACACAAAGATACACAAAAATTAGAAGCTGTATGAAAAGTGAAAAGACGGACAAATATTTCAGAATCACAATATTTCGTTGGATTTGTTAATTATTACGGTAGATTTATAAAGAACGTAAGTTTAATTTTAGAACCCTTGTATGAAATTTTACGTGCACAAAATAAATTTACGTGATCAAACCGCCAGGAAAAGGCATTTGTTGAAGCAAAGAAAGCTTTTACTAGTGAACAATGTTTAACGTATTATGACCCAAATTTACCTCTCGTACTGGCAACGGATGCGAGCTCATATGGTGTCGGGGCAGTGTTATCGCATCAATTTCCTGATGGGGCCGAAAGGCCAATACAATACATTTTTCAAACGTTGAATACAAAACAGAGAAAATATAGTCAGATAGATACAGAGGCGTATGCCTATGTTTATGCTATAAAAAAATTTCACCAATATCCCTATGGGAACAAATTCACATTAATTACGGATCATAGACCACTGACACAAATTTTTATAAAAAATAAAGATTTGCCACGTTATAGTGCAATGAGAATACAGCATACCGCGACATTTCTAAGTGGTTTTGAATACACTATTGAGTACAAGAAATTGGAGAATAATGGCAACGCAGACGGACTACCTAGACTACCTGTAATGACTGTGGAAGAAAACATTGACACCATTGATTTATTCTATATAAATACGTTGAAGGTTTTGTCGGTCGATACAAATACCATACTAGAAAGAGCACATCAAGTTCGCGAATTACAACATGTAATATCTGCATTAAAAAATGAAAAAACCCTTACGGCAAAAGAAAGGTGGGGCATTAATCAACGTGAATTTACTGTAGAATAGGAGAAACTGATGCGGAACCATCAAGTTGTAATACCGAAAGAATTATGAAATACGATTTCACAAGAATTGCACAACGGTCATTTTGGAATAGTAAAAATTAAAGGTTTAGCTAAATAAAATATCGTAAACGATACGTTAAGTTAATTGACGGTTACTGTTTGTACAGAAATTTTTGGACGATTTGAAATTCCTAAGGTTTTAGTGTCAGATAATGGTAGGACTGTTACTTCCACAATGTTTCAGAAATTTCTTAAGAGCAATGATATTGTACATAAAGTAACGTCTCCGTTTTACCCAGCGACGACTGGTCAGACTGAAAGATACGTATAAACAATAAATCGAGCACTAAGAAAATTGTAGCGCAAAGAAAAACTTCAATCAGATTTGTAATTGATTTTAGCACAATATCATTAAATGCCTCATGCAATTACAGGGGCTATGCCAATATAATTAATGTTCGGTAGAAAATAAGATGTAGGTTAGATTTATCTAAACCAAGTGAAATTATAAAAAGAGCAGAATTAAATGACAATAGAAAATACAGAGAAGTTCAAGTAGGAGATAGTGTGGCAGCAAGGAAGTACGGAGAAAAAGAAAAATGGATTTTCGGTAAAATAGTGCGTCAAACAGGTAAATTACAATATGAAATTAAATGACATGACGAGAGAGTATGGTTGCGATACATAAGTCAATTGCGACATATAAAAAATGTACAAGAAAAAAGAAATTTTCCAGAGTTTTTTTGTTCCGGAAAAAGAGATGGCAATGATGCGTATACAACCAAAAGCAATAACGAATAATCCTTTTACTTCAAAGTCTCCAGAGTCAATCTCGTTTATAGGCAGTAATGTCTCTACAGTCAGGAAAAGACAGTGATCCCCCTGTTAAACGAGTCAGACGGCGGGGAAAGATACTAAAAAAAGATCAAGTTACATTCCCAGTGTACTCCTTTTATTTAATTAAAAAATACAAATATACAACAGTTTTGTTGAAAGGTATTTTCATGGTGTACATATATACTTATATATAGTAACAGTCAGAGGCGGAGAAGCACTTCTCTCCTTTTTATAGACTCACTATCGGCATACCCCTTCCATGCATCTTCAAACTTGGCTCTATATGCACCTTTCCACGCGACTCGGTAAGCGCACACTCAGCATACATCACCAAAGTATGTGCCTACACGCCCATTCTCACACGAATCCGTAGGTATACCCCCTCCACGCTTCTAATATTAAAAAAAATATGTATGCCTGGTTCAACCCTATGGCCGTGACAGGGCGCTTGAAACAGTGGCAGAAAGTGAACTTGCGCCATAGCATTGCAATCATCCATCTTTCTACTAATCTCTAGCGATAATTGTGAAGGGACCTTAATTTGTATCAATAACAATGGATTCTAGTTCAAGGCAATCTAGTATAAATAAGTATTTTACTAATACTAGGGGCTCCACCCCTGCGCCCTTCGCGCGCTAATCCTTCCTTTCACTCAAGCTTCATATTTTTTAATATCTTTTTTACAGCATATTTTCATCTGTCCGTAAGCTTATAGCTCTCTTAATTATTATAATTTAATTATCATTTGTTTTACTTTTACAAAATATTGTTTTTAAAATTTTCCAGCATTAAAAACAACATTATTAGTCCCGACCAATCACATCACGAATAAAAGGCTTTAGTCACGTGACATTTTGCTTTTTAAAATAGAAAATTATATTTATCAAACTCATAGATATTATTTAAATTGTACAGTTTACTTTTTTTGAATATATAAATGTAAGAGTTAAAATTAATTATCGCATCCTATGACCTACATCCATAGAATTCAATGAATTAAATTTGAAAATATAATTCGAGAATACTGCTCTTTTGAAACAAATAAATAAATTCTAATTTTACGACTTTGCAAATGTATTCTTTTTTCTATTGTTTAGAATATAGTTCTTTATAAACGTAATTTTTAACTTTGTAGTGATCTCATGCGTGATTTTCGAGAAAAATTTTGAGCGAATCCCAAGATTGAACTCTAGACATACCAACATTTAGTTAACCATGATTAAAAACATGTCTCAGTAAATCCATGACAATTGTATGAAACGTTTGACTTTGAGATTTGTTAATTATCATTGCGAAAGCTAATTTAACAGGAAATTGCCTTCTTTTAAAAGTAAAAGTCCTGTTTTCACAATACAACGAAATGTAATTTAAAAATACAATTTCATTTGCTTTATCCCCTGTCAAAATTAGACGTTTTAATAAATAAATAGTAAAATCTATCACTCTTCATTGTGTACCATTGCATAAGCCTTCTTCGATACTGATATTTTTATTGATGTTACTATACAGTTTTTTCTTAAACGCAATTCATATGGAGGCAAACTGGATGGATTCAGAGAATTTAAATATTCTGGTAACGGAATTTTTTCTAATTCACCGTTGTTACAATTTTCTGTTGTGTCAATCCCTGTATAAATACGTTCTGCGTTTTTATCTAAAGTATCAGTTACTTGTTTATTAATATCATTAACGTACACATTTCTCGCTAATGAGACCGCACATTTACTCATATCTTCGAAATTTCTTTCATTTATCAACGAACTAAATATGTAACTGTATTAGTATTTGTTTGAAGAATACAATGTTCAAGCAGAGATAAATTATCTTGGGAATCATTCATTGCTCTATCACCAACTGACAGCAAAAATTTGGCAAAATTAACTTCATGTGGCAAAACTCGCATGTTAGTAGATGGATTATATTTAGTAAAAAGTTTCCATAATTTACTGTATTTAATAGAAAGACTTAAGGTTTCTGATCTAGTTCCTTTCATTTAAATAGAAAGAAGTTGCTTAAAGTAGCCACCTAAAACAACAATTTTGCCGCCAAATGGTAAATCATTATCTATCATATTTTGTAATGTTTTGTTCGTGATTTCTAAAGCATATTTAGGAGCCATTGGAGCTTGATTCCAAATAAATACTTTGGTATCTTTAAGGTGGAGACCTTCCTTAGATTTTTCGATTCCAATAAATTGTAAATTGTAGTATAAATGAAAGTTTTTTCAGAACTTTCAGGGCCATTTATATACATGCAATTATTTCCAATGTAGTTTGTTTCAATAGATTTCATATTAGTATCAACAATTTTTTTTTGTTAATTGTTTAATTTCAAATACTGCCGGTTTCCAATATTTGCCATCTGTGTTAATAACTCATTTTGTATTTCATTAGTTATATTAAATTCTATTGTTTGTTCCATTGAAGGAAAATCGGATAAGTTGCGGCCTTTATTAATTAATAAGTCATTAATACGAGCATATGCAAGTTGATGACTTACATCAATATTTTATAATCGAGAAAAATCTTCAGACTTTGCATTTATTTATTTATCCCATAACTCTTCTGATTTTACTGGTTCTCAATGTATTAAAATAAGAACAAATAATTGCTAAGGCTTCAAGACATCATCCATTGTATTGCTTCCTTCATTGCATGATCCCACTCTCCATCATCTTCTATGAGGCCCAATGCTAAACAGACTGCAGTAAATGATGGTTGTATAACGCCATTAACTAATTTTTAAGAATCAAAACTCATTGCTATTTTTGTATATAATATCAATAATCGTAAATGAAACTATTAAAACTGAGTTGGACTGACAGAGTACATACGACCGATGCAATTAAAATGTCTCTTTTTTTTCTTATTTGGATACAGTTATACCGTTAATTTTTTTTTTTTTTTATAAGTATAAAAGACTGGGATCTCTTTAAAAAAATTTTGTCGCGTATTTCCATCATCTAAATTCAGTTTGAAATAATCGAGTAACATGCTACTTGTTTAATTTAAACTATTGGTGATTGAGTCAGAAATTATAACACTTTGTTGATTAGGTAAATGTACTAATAAACGAACAATTAAATGGCTTGTATCTTGCAGAGATTTGCTGAGTATTCGATAGCATGCTTCAACAGGGCCAACACATCTAGTTTCAATGAAATCTTTGATTTCATCATGATCATTAATCCTTTCATTATTAGATTCTTGGAGAGTCACAGAAGCTGCATCGTGACCTTTAAACACGTATTTATACAAATACTTACCAGCTTAAATACTAGAGACGACCTCAATATTAATGTGACAATCAAACGTTTCTAATAATGTACGATAATATGGTACAATCCATCCGTTATTTATTACAAAGTTATCTGGTCGTGTATAAATTGTATTATCACTTCTTTGAAATACAGGTAACCATTTTCATTTCATTTGATAAAGATTTGGGGAATTTTTTAGAACATTTATTATCAACCATGCACCAGTTGCCGCATGGGCCATGAACCATATTTCTTATTACAATATCATATAATCGAGAATTGATGGTTATATCGGGAATTTCAGCCGATATCAATTTATCGACAATTTGAGAAGTGGTGATTTTATGAGCATGTTTTAAAGTAATCAACAAATGCATACGCGGCAACTCTCTTTTTTTTAATTCAATAACGTAAACGTAATTTGCAATTTCACCGAAAAAATTTTTTTTCATAACTAAATCGAGCAATCGATCTTTTTTTAGATGAAATCCACGAGCTACAAGATCAGGTCTATCACGAGCTTGTTGTCCCAACAGTAAATTTTCCTGAATTTCTGGCGATTTTGTATTACACGTCATAGTTAAAAAGATATCTGGTTTACCTTTGTCATTTACTATAGCCATAGCATTTTAATAACATTATTGCATATGTCGAGGGGAACTAATAAAATTAGACGAAAGAATAACAGTTTTTCTAATCTGTTCATTAATATCATTAGCGGAATTGTGTAAGTTTTCTAAATTCTGTAAGATTCCTTTAGTTCTTTTCGATATTGTCTACAATAGTTGATCCTATCTTTTTAAATTTTTACATATGAGTCTACAACCCACTGTTGAAATAATTTTCATCCCAATAAAAGAGGATTAAATGTATTTTTCCTAACAGCAATTTTATATTTTGTGTCAGCCATACGTGTTACTTGCCTATTATTATCATTATTGTTGATATTTGCACGTTATAAATTTTGATGCCAACCTAAAGTCCCAAAAGGGTAAAATAAAGGATAAATCCAAGGTTTAACATTTGCATCCATAGTGCTTATGCATTGTAATACTTTTGTGTTAGTATTTCGTACTGTGACGTACGATTCAGGGATTTCTCCATCACATGTTGTAGAAAATATGGCAGCTACTTCATTTGTACGTTGAAAATTGTACCTGCGTATGTTAGTTCCTGGTTTTAACGAAAATATCAGTTGTAATTCTGGTACATTTTAATTGGCAAGTAAATTATGAGTTTGGATTTCTTCTTTCATTATTTGATAAGATTGAGCAAATACGTAATTATTCCTCATAACTTTATCTAGTATCGCCATTGTTTTGTAATTTAGGCGAGAGTTTTGATTAATTCTATGATCAATAGCTTCTGGAGCATCGTAAAAAAGTAGTTGTCCATATGTTAGTTGCTCATTTTCAGATGGATATAAAGCTGTGTTCATTTGTTAATAAATTCATCCATGAATTTTAAAACAATAAGGTCCATTACGATTTGATTGGAATTTAGTTAAATTTGCATTAAGAGATGCAAAAGAAAGCGAGCTGTTATAGTAACGAATATTTTCAAAAAAATTACTTGATCACCTATGAGTTCCATTGAACATTAATTCAAGTTTTTTAGGAAATAAAGGTGTAGGGTCTAAAGCAACGGTACCATGACTGCAGCAATCATTAAAAGACAATCCTTTATCAGCGACTTTTTCTAGAGCAAAATGCTTAGCATTGCAATGCATGCATAATACATCCATGTTACCTAAATAATCAGATTGGATTACGCCGTCTCTACGATCATCAAAAACCCTATTATGAACTGCTTTTCGATGAAGTCGTTCCATTTTTGCATTTCTTAACCGTCTTTGAATTTGATTTCATCTTGTGGGGTTCGTTGTATTTTTTTGCCCTAATTGGATGCGGAACAATAATTAAATATCAATATAAGTTCTTTTAAGTGTAAAGTAATTGTACATTAGCTTGAACAATGAAATTTGCTGACAAATCAGTATTCATTAGATGAATGGTAAGTCAGTCTAATTATGATGATCTGGTTTCAAATTATTGATGAATGTTCGATACTAAATCTGATCACAGTTATAGCTTGAGGTAATTACTTCGTATCTGTTTTATGTTATCATGTCGATGAACGTTAACTTTTTCCAGGTTTCTGTTGTCAGTTTTTTTATGATTTTCGGTTGTAGTTAAAGGTTTACTTTGTTAAAGGTTAAGGTTTGCCAAATGTCAAAAGTTAAGGTTAGTTGGTTTATAAAGCAGGTCAAAGTGAAGGTATATTAAAAAATAGAAGTTGCTAAAATAAATTTTTCAGATATTTATAAATTTTATTACCATTGCAAGATATAAATAATGTTCAATATACTGAAGAATTTTTAAAAAATTTACAAATCAAACGTTGATCATACAAAAAAACCTGAAACCAAAAATTAAACATAAAGTAACAGAATTGTCATGTATACTTAAAACATTTACAAATTAAATGTCGATCATAAAAAAAAACCTGAAACCAAAAACTAAATATAAGGTAACAAAATGCATAGTGTAAAAATAATTTTTAAAGTTAATAAATAAAATTCTTATATAAAAATTAACGTAATTAAGCGTTCCTTCCTGTGAAATCAGCCAGAATTTCCTCTGTAGAAACTCCAGACCGTAAACGGACGTTAGGAACTAATTATAATAAAAATTTAATTGTATTAATACATGCAAATGTATATATACGTTTGATGACTGAAACATTGTCAAACACTGAATACTATATAGTCGACAGCACAATGAGTTCTCAAAATTCCTACAAGCTTGCACTTTTCTGTTACGGCACCTGTTGTTTTTAATGAGTGCAAAAAGGATAATGTGATACCATCGTTTCTCTTAAACTAATGAAAAATACCTAGCTAGTTATCGCAATCCTGAACACAGCCATTATACATATTGTAATTTCTGTTACCAATAATTGATACTAAGGATCATTAAAAGTGTCAAAAAACTCATTTGGATAAGATAAAGCATGTATTTTAACTATTTTAAAAGTACAGGTGCTTAGAGTAAAGGTAGGGTGACTGAACTGAACAAAAAGAGTAATAGTACAGCAATCGAGTGTTACCATTATTACATACGCGGAACCCACATTTAATTTTTTATTATAGTCAAAATTCATCATATTAAACAGAAAAGCATAGACTGTAACAATATTTTATTCATAAAAAATCATTAGTAATGGCAAATTTTAATAATTGTACATGAGCACAATTGCAATAAAAATTATCAATGATTAAAATGAAAAAATATGTCATAACCTCTTCTGATATTTGTATACTAATGAATAATTTTATTTTAAAACATTGCTTTTACTATTACGTTTGAGCGTAATTGCTAAGAGTAAAAAATGGAGAATAAAAACTCTTTATCACCTGTGAATTGTTGAAAGTTTTATATATCGACGCCCTGGACGAAGACTATGCCCTACTTCGAAGCCTGGACAAAAACTATTCCCTTTTCTTAATTCCAGACGAAAACTATGTCTTTTACTCTAGTCCAAACGAAAACTATGCCCTTTTGGGATTTTGGACAAAGACTAATCCTTTTTCCGGGCCTTAGACGAAAACTATGCTCTTTAGTTTAGTCTGGACTAAAACTATGCCCTTTTGAGACCTCGGACGAAGAATATGCCCTTTTATTGCGTCCGGACAATGCTTTTTTGTGTAGTCCGGACTAAAACTATGCCCTTTTGAGACCTCGGACGAAGAATATGCCCTTTTATTGCGTCCGGACAATGCTTTTTTGTGTAGTCCGGACGAAAACGATGCCCTTTTTTCTAGTCCGGGGGAAGATTATTCCATTTTCTCCGAGTCTGGACTAAAATGTTGACCTTTTCTAGACCCCAGATGAAGTAAAATTCATTTAAGCTCACCTTACATTTGTGTTTGTAATTAGGCATACAGTCAAATTTATTTATATAGTGGTTGTTGCCTACAGTTTTTATAATATTCACTTCACGAAATCTTTTAAAAAAGGTCATTCTCTTTTTTTTCGAACACTTATTTAAACTCCAAATACTGAAGCCGCTTGACCTGATAAGAATAATGAATAAGTGTTGTTTTTTTTTGCAAAGGCATCGATTAATACTTGGATACAAGTATCGCGAAACCTTTATATAGAAGATTCGTTTTCATGAGCTTTTTCCAGCATACTAGAGGCTGTTAGCAGCCAAAAGCATGAATCAGCAAATCTGGAGGGGTTTTTTTATTTAGGGGAAGTACAACACAAAAGGTGTCAGTGAATTATACTTAAATGTTTTTTAATTTAGTTTTTGTCTAAACATGGGCACAGGTTTAGCCTAGACTCAAAAAAAATGGCATAGTTTTCGTCCAGACTAAAAAAAAGGACATAGTCTTCGTCCGGACGCAAGAAAAGGGCATAGTCTTTGCCTGGACTCGAAAAAAAGGGCATAGTCTTCGCCCGGGACGTCGAAAGGGCATAGTTTTCGTCTAGGGCCGATCTGGGCATAGTCTTCGTCCGGAGCGTCGATATGTCCGTACAATATTTTCAGTTTCGTCACTGCAATTATGAACACCCACGTTTTCAGCACTGACACCACTGATATTTTGAAAGTCTCCTTTCACGTACAAACTTCTTATTTGTACGAAAAGCGTTTTACGACAATGCAATCTCTTACTTGAAGTCGATGAAATTAAATTAAAGTTGATTCTGTGTATTACATAGAAATCTCGCGTAGCTCTACCGGATTAACAATAGCCATTAACTTACTAATGGACTTTTCGCGTACATGAAATAAACACGCATATACAAACGCAATAGCGTATGTGTGTTTGCGGTACTAGTCCACAAGTGGCACCCGTCTGGTGGGTAAATTCTTAACCGTATTTGTAATAAAAACGAGTTTAAAATTTGGCGGCAGAGTTGAAAAACGTTTCAAGTTTCAAATACATAACCAGAGAGATGCCACTTGTAGGTTAATACCTCGAATTGTTTACGAAATTCAAATCAAAAGGTTGTTAGGAGTAATTAAAACCTAGTTAATTAATTTATTATTCATCCAAAAAATTTATTATTAATACAAAAATGAGTTCAGTTAATACAACGAATGAGCATAAACTTAGTTATATTGTTATGTTTTTTCTCTGATTCTAAAATGATTTAATTTCGCTAATCACCAAAATAGTAGTACATTGTAACGTATTCGTATAATTGTTGTAACAAAGACTGGAATATAAATTATTTATACATATTTTTAACTATACACAATAAATATTAATTGACATACTTGATATTGTAAATGTTAAGCACCATATAACAGTCTTCAGATGTAAGTTATCACATTTTGTTGATAATTTTGTTCATCACAGTCACTGTTCCTGTTATACTATTGATACTTTTTCGATTAGGAAGATTTATGAAAGTTAACCCTATCTACGACCATCAGGTGATATCTCACGACAAAAACTCACCAGAAATCTCAGCAGATATTCTATAAAAGTATCATGGCATGAAAAAAAATTTTTTAAATAATTTTTCAGTATTTAAACTTTATCGTTGATAATACTATTTGGATCTCTTATTTGAAAATCTCACTTGATGGTCGTAGACACAGTTGTCAATGTTACATGAAATATTAAGCAATAAACATTATTCGTAAACCTAAAAAACACGAAAAATGAAAAAAAAAGATTTGGAAACTTTTTGTTTAACATGCTTAACTTTTATTCCTCTTTTTGGCGTACGAACGCCTTGAATTAGTAGCTGTGAAGGCATTATTTCTTTTGTAAAGTCGGGCTGAGTGCATTGTGAATCCTTGCATAAATTACTACAGGTCCATCTAAAAAAAAAAATAATTACTGCAAGTGTTATGAATGTCAATAGAAGAAAAAAGCTCTCACTATCGTGTTTGACATTTCCCCGGACTTCGATGGAAAAGCCTTTTTCTAGTGATAAATTAGTGTAATTAGCAATATTGACAGTAATTTTAAATTTACTATCCATAATTGCTCCACATCTGTACGTTGAAGTTTTAAAACGGCTAGGTGACGATGTAAATTTGGTTTTAATGTAACCACCAATGCCTGTAAACATATTTACAAGTTATAATTTTATTAGAATTGATAAAAAATAGTAATTTTATAAAAAAAACTTAAAAGAAACGTACAAACAGGTCCATTTTCGTCCTTTATGGATTCAAAGTTAACGATAGCAGGAGCGTCCTCCGTGTTGGTAGAATAAAAAAAGCCTAAAATTTTCACAACTGTGTTAGACTGGATGATGAGTTCAAAGGGTACCAGATTTAATCCTTTTTTTGCGGAAGTTACCTTCAAAGCTTTGATGTGTCCTACATCTATGTGAACAATCTGAAGAAAAAAAAAATTGAAATGTACAATGATTTTCATGTATAATAGAAATAGAATTAATTTATCCGATGAATCGTCACTTTATTTTTTAGCTTGTCAATCAGTTCATTTCCCCAAACTAAACATGTAAGCCTTCTACCATGAGCGTTGTTTAGGACAAGTTTCATCAATCGGTACTTTTTAGTTGTACCTACTTCTTAAGCATCGCAAATCTCATCAATGAATCCCACGACTTCCCTAAAAGTAAACAAAAAATCGCAAAAACAAAATGTCTAAAGAAGCTAATAAGAAAATAAAATAACGAAAACTCACGCTGTTTAATCCTTATCAGTGAGTTCATCAAAAACCTTATCAGAAGAAAACTCAACCATTTCATTTTGGGAATCCGTTTGGTCAAACACTTTCTCAGAGTCGTTCGAAAATTCTTCGAGTGATTTGCTCTCACCAAAAGACGTATTCATTTTCTTTGCAGCTACGTATTAAAAAATAAATTTCTAAATTAAAAAAAAAGCAAGCAGAGAAAAACACATTGCAGAAATTTTATAAATTTAAGGAGCAATTTTAACTAATTAGTGAATCACTAAAAACAAAAAAAAACAAAAAAAAAAGAAACAAATAAACTAAAAGATCCAAAAGCAACACGATAAATGAATGAAATGAATGCACAAAGGGAACAAACGCATTATAAAAGAAACGTTACCTTCATTGTATATTAACACGAGTTGTCCCCAGCCACTAAAACTATACTCTTTAATTAAACTACACAAAACCAATATGCCTATTAGACCAGTTGTCTTATTTAATAGTTCCCCATCGTATAAAGTATCCAAAAAGTTAATTAAATTAATTACATATAATACTAAATTCACATCCACCTACAGCATACAAAATTCCATACAACTTATAGATAATTTTAAAAAAATCAACAACTACCCGAAAATTCGACTCTGATTTCATTTGATGTAAAAAATCTCTTTCTAAGCGTACCAGTATTAGAAGTAAGAAACATTATTAAAAATCTACTCAGTAGATCCACTACTAGCCAATTATTTTTAGAAGAAATTTTACACATTCTTGACGTCTGCTTGAAACAAAACTATTTTCAATTCCAAAACCGAATATTTTTAGCTAGAGATGGCTTTACAATGGGTGATCCCATAAGTCCACTCTTAGCAGAGATTTTTATAAATGACTTAGAAAATAAAATTATGGAACATGGTCTTAGTAAAAATTTGCTCTTTTGGAATCGGTACGTGGATGACGTAATTTGTTGTTGGACTGGTACGAAAAGGCAACTAAATTTATTTTTCAAACATAACAATACATTACATAAAAATATTGAATTCACTATGGAACAAGAAAACAACAATAGAATTAATTTTTTGGATTTAACAATACATAGAATTCACGATCAACTAGAGTATAGTATTTTCCATAAACCTACCCACACAGATTCCACAATACATAAAAGTACTATTCATCCGTACTCGCTTAAAATGTCTTCATTTAATAGTTATATTCACAGACTCCTTTCCATACCTATAAACTCTGAGAACTATACTAAAGAATTACAAATAATTAAACAAATAGCTCACAATAATGGCTATGATTCCAACATTATCTAATTTATTATTCATCCAAAAAATTTATTATTAATACAAAAATGAGTTCAGTTAATACAACGAATGAGCATAAACTTAGTTATATTGTTATGTTTTTTCTCTGATTCTAAAATGATTTAATTTCGCTAATCACCAAAATAGTAGTACATTGTAACGTATTCGTATAATTGTTGTAACAAAGACTGGAATATAAATTATTTATACATATTTTTAACTATACACAATAAATATTAATTGACATACTTGATATTGTAAATGTTAAGCACCATATAACAGTCTTCAGATGTAAGTTATCACATTTTGTTGATAATTTTGTTCATCACAGTCACTGTTCCTGTTATACTATTGATACTTTTTCGATTAGGAAGATTTATGAAAGTTAACCCTATCTACGACCATCAGGTGATATCTCACGACAAAAACTCACCAGAAATCTCAGCAGATATTCTATAAAAGTATCATGGCATGAAAAAAAATTTTTTAAATAATTTTTCAGTATTTAAACTTTATCGTTGATAATACTATTTGGATCTCTTATTTGAAAATCTCACTTGATGGTCGTAGACACAGTTGTCAATGTTACATGAAATATTAAGCAATAAACATTATTCGTAAACCTAAAAAACACGAAAAATGAAAAAAAAAGATTTGGAAACTTTTTGTTTAACATGCTTAACTTTTATTCCTCTTTTTGGCGTACGAACGCCTTGAATTAGTAGCTGTGAAGGCATTATTTCTTTTGTAAAGTCGGGCTGAGTGCATTGTGAATCCTTGCATAAATTACTACAGGTCCATCTAAAAAAAAAAATAATTACTGCAAGTGTTATGAATGTCAATAGAAGAAAAAAGCTCTCACTATCGTGTTTGACATTTCCCCGGACTTCGATGGAAAAGCCTTTTTCTAGTGATAAATTAGTGTAATTAGCAATATTGACAGTAATTTTAAATTTACTATCCATAATTGCTCCACATCTGTACGTTGAAGTTTTAAAACGGCTAGGTGACGATGTAAATTTGGTTTTAATGTAACCACCAATGCCTGTAAACATATTTACAAGTTATAATTTTATTAGAATTGATAAAAAATAGTAATTTTATAAAAAAAACTTAAAAGAAACGTACAAACAGGTCCATTTTCGTCCTTTATGGATTCAAAGTTAACGATAGCAGGAGCGTCCTCCGTGTTGGTAGAATAAAAAAAGCCTAAAATTTTCACAACTGTGTTAGACTGGATGATGAGTTCAAAGGGTACCAGATTTAATCCTTTTTTTGCGGAAGTTACCTTCAAAGCTTTGATGTGTCCTACATCTATGTGAACAATCTGAAGAAAAAAAAAATTGAAATGTACAATGATTTTCATGTATAATAGAA
>NW_019379573.1:807283-861015 GCF_000648655.2 Copidosoma floridanum
AAAAACAATATGCCTATTAGACCAGTTGTCTCATTTAATAGTTCCCCATCGTATAAAGTATCCAAAAAGTTAATTAAATTAATTACATATAATTCTAAATTCACATCCACCTACAGCATACAAAATTCCATACAACTTATAGATAATTTAAAAAAACAACAACTACCCGAAAATTCGACTCTGATTCCATTTGATGTAAGAAATCTCTTTCCAAGCGTACCAGTATTAGAAGTAAGAAACATTAAAAATTTACTAAGTAGATCCACTACTAGCCAATTATTTTCAGAAGAAATTTTACACATTCTTGACGTCTGCTTGATACAAAACTATTTTCAATTTCAAAACCGAATATTTTTAGCTAGAGATGGCCTTACAATGGGGGATCCCATAAGTCCACTCTCAGCAGAGATTTTTATGAATGACTTAGAAAATAAAATTATGGAACATGGTCTTAATAAAAATTTACTCTTTTCGTATCGGTACGTGGATGACGTAATTTGTTGTTGGACTGGTACAAAAAGGTAACTAAATTTATTTTTCAAACATATTAATACATTATACAAAAATATTGAATTCACTATGGAACAAGAAAACAACAATAGAATTAATTTTTTGGATTTAACAATACATAGAATTCACGATCAACTAGAGTATAGTATTTTCCATAAACCTACCCACACAGATTCCACAATACATAAAAATTATATTTATCTGTACTCGCATACAATGTCGGCATTCAATAGTTATATTCACAGACTCCTTTCCATACCTATAAACTCTGAGAACTATACTAAAGAATTACAAATAATTAAACAAATAGCTCACAATAATGGCTATGATTCCAACATTATCGACAAGTTAATTAAAAATATACAGTACAAGGAAGCTATAAGCAAAATTTTCCCTCAGCCCGCAAGAGAAACTGCACCGTATCATGAAATTACTTACGTAGGAAATTTGTCAGAAAAGATTAAACAGCACTTGAAAAAGTACAATATAAACATAGCTTTTAAATCAAATAAAACTTTACAAACTATTATCAAAAATAATAAAGATCAGACCGAAAAAGAAAACAAATCAGGCATTTACGAACTTAGTTGTGGTTCTTGTGATAAGAAATATAGAGGACAGACAGGTAGAGCTTTTAAGTTCAGACTCAAGGAACACGAAAATGCCTACGAAAAACAACTATATACTTCTAGTTATGCCAATCACATTCTTAAATGTAATCATATTTACAATAACAATTTTAAGATTTTACACACATGTAACAAAGGATTAAAATTAGATGCATTAGAAGCACTAGAAATGAATAAATTAAAAGACTCTAATATCTTATTGAATGACACGTTAAATTTGAATAATTCGCTACTTAATTTAGCTTTGAAATGACCAGTATTATTGACTACATACGAAATGTATGCATTTGTGTGTGTACGTATGAATGTATGAATGTATGTATGTATATAGCCCCTGTTATCTGATTGTCGACCTCGGCGCAGCGTGTATGTTCTTGATAGAACGCTGTATATTATTAAGTCTTGATGTACATCTGTCTGACGAAGGTACTGTGATACCGAAACAGCTGTAACACGTTTTTAACGAATAAAATGAAGATCGACAGTACATAATATCTCTACTTTTTCATTTAACACGAGTTGTGCCTCGCACGAACCCAACCGGCTTTTATTCACGCCATGTGTATGGCGTCAAAACGCACGGCTACACTTGCGACGACACTATTGTTTCATTGCACGATCGAGTACGTAAAGAAAATCATCCCACACGTGATCAAAACAAACTCGCAGGAATTCTGTGTCCTTTGCACGACCCACGTTGCCACTCTCCCTCATCCCTTTGCTATTTTTACATTTTCGCGTACTTATCAGATTTTCTTAGAAGATTTTCAAATTAGGAAATTTAACGCAACGTTGTCAATACTTTATAAATAATATAAGTAAAAAAAATAACGTATTTCACGGGCACATACTTTTTGTTGTAGCTGTTTCACTACGTTGAATTCGTTGAAAAGCTATACCAACTACGCTGCAGCTGAGGGAAACGTCCTCAGTGGATTCAACAGGTAGTACCCTCGTGCTCAAAAACATCTCCAGTCTTCCTCTCGACGATTAGATAGTTGTTTGATAACGCCTTGGTTCACTTGGTTGTCACTGCACGAGCTGCAGGCTTTTGCTCGTTCGTTCATCTAACAGTCACTTTTAAGAAAGAGAGCTCCCGTGCTCGTGCAAGAAGTATACATCTACATAATGCCCGTACCCCACTTCCCCTAACCGCCTATTCGAGCACTTAACCTCAACACTCAACTCGCGCGCACTCTCACGACGAAAATAAAAGTCAAGAGGTGCTTGCCCCATAATAAAGGGTCGGCTGTCGATAGAAAATCATTATATTAACGAAGTAATTCAATAACATTAAAATTACATGGTTCTGCGACCAGATTCGTATATAAATTTAAATATGTGTACGTGTAATTTACGCAAATAAAAATGATGATATAATAGCAGTAATTATAGCGATTTAAAATTAAAAATTACAAATTTAAATCAATGTAAGCGGCCAATCAAATCACGTTTTAAAGAGCGACGCATCAATTTTTTTATATAGGATAAAAGGCAAGACCACCGTGATCTCCAGTTATTCTATCAAATCTGTGTGGGTTGAATCCCCAGATTGAGAATTTATGCTCCTCTCCGAGCCAAGTGGCTAAAAGAAAAATAATATAGAAGTTATGAGCATATTTAAAAATTTTTAGTTTGTTATATTTATATATAATACTTCTACAGTTCCATTGCAATATCTTTAAGCTTGTTCTCGACATTTTTTTTTTTTTTTTTTTTTATAAGAAACTTAGTGATGAAATGTATGATTAGGTATATGTATATAAAAGTTTTATTTTATTATTTCATTTTCTAGACTTACATTTAGAATTAAGGTAAGTGTGCTTTATCTCTATCTTTAGCCAGTCGCTTTTTTAACGTATTAAGTGGTTAGTTAGTGGGGCTGTTGATACTTAGACTGCTTTGTTTCAACTTGTTTTCGATTGTTGGAAAGAATCCTTGATCTTTGTATTGCTAGGCCTGCAAAGTTTGAGAATGATGACTTTGCTGCAAGCTATGATGCTAGTTGGGTCCGTTTTAGATTTTTTGTAGATCGTGGCCTGTCTGGATAGAAAAGTTATTTGATAATATTACTGGGTTTTGACCAATTTTTGGTTTGTTCTTGAGGATTTTTACTGTGTTGCATTTCCCTTGATGTTGCATTTTTTCATATTGATTTTGAGATTCAGCTGTTTGTTTGACTGTATAGCTGTATTTCTTGAGTAAGTTTTCTTTCTATTTTTGCTGATTAGGAAAATTTTTTTTTACTTTTTTTGAGATCCATTTCAATGGATAAAAGCGGACATCCAGGTTTTTTAATGGCTTATATTTAGCTTCTATGAAAGGAACGTTATTCAATGTTACGCTAACATAGATTCTGGTGCTTTTTTTGTATACACATTGTACAGCAAGTAGAGACTTTTGCGGTTACCACCACAGATTGCACACCTTGGCAAGTAGGGATATTCGACGCATGAAAGTCCTTCATGTGTTTTTTATCCACAGAGTATGCACGTTGGTTTCTTACATTTTTTGCTGGTGTAGCCATAACCAAAGCACGAAAAACTTTGTAGTGTTCTTGAAATGTATGGCTCCACTGTCATCCTACATGAATAGAGATAAATGTGTTTTGGAAGCTCCTGTCTGACGGACAAGATTAATATGGGCTCACTTGGTAGACACTTATCTTCTTCTGATGTGGATTCTCTGTTTTTACTGTTCATCCTTTTTATATAATGGATTTTAATGCTTGATTAGAGGCTTTTCACAATAGATTGTTCATATAGGTATGTTGGTACATTCCTGATAATTCCCTTTCTTAGCTTACGAAAACTCTGAATATAAACCTCTAAGTTATGCGCACTAAGCGGACGATCAAGGAGGAGCTTATTGGCTTTGTTTTTATCTTTGAATATAAATTCAACAGAAATCCTAGATTTATTTCAATGTGTCTATAGAATTTAAAGACAATGCTCCTTACTGCAAATGGATCTAATTCTTCCTGACCTTCTTGTCTAATAAACCTTACACATACATTGTAAGGACCAAGGTTATTTTTTTGGAATAATTCCTTGTTTCTAACGGTGTGAAGAAAGTTTTAATAAGTTTGTCGATAAGTCGTTAGTTACCTCGGGCTTTTTCTTATCGTTGCTGAGTTCTGCACTGTTGGCTTTTTCTGTATCCGCTACGTGGAATTTCCTTTTAACGTCTGATAAGTTAAATGCCATGTCTTGTGAAGGATGATCAGCTCCATGCCCATAGGTGGGAGCTGTCTATTAGAAAACTATAGTCAATATAAAGGTGATTTATTTGTGCACTTCTTGAAAAAAATATTAGAAATAGTGAATAGTTATTGTCAAAAAGCCAAAACTCAAGCGTATAACCTCACACGATCGTATGCCATCCCACCAACCACCAGACGACTTCTTTTTATACATACAAGATTAAATAAATAAGCGCTCTGCCACATTCAGTGGCTATACGATGTCGTTTGAACTTATGCGCTTCTATGGCAGGCAGGCTGCACAGTGCACACATTAAAATATAACATTCACGTATAACGTATTCTGTGGAGTTCTATAGGTTCTCTGTTTTTCAAGATGGCCACGTACGTGAACCAGCATCTAAGCTCTTCCCTCCTAATAACATCAGCTGACATGTCTTCTGAGATGTCATCTGACGTATCAGCAGATATGTCATTTTAATCTGTCATCTGTAAATTGGCTAAAAACATTAAAATTGATAACAAACTGTTAAATTATGCTATTTACGGCTCTCTGTTGGGCCCATTTGGTCGTACCATCCGCATCATATATCGAAAAACATACCTATTGTAGCTTAAAAGCGTCGATTTTTATTATTTAACATATTGAAAAAAAATTTCAAATGACACGTCAGGTAATATGTCATCTGATATATCAAGTTCCAGATTTCGGTTTCGTACGCGTAGGAGGGAGGACATGTCCGTGCTAGAGTGGCTAAAAAAAGTGAATAATAGAGAATCAGTAAGTGTTAAGTAGTAAAATAAAGGTGCATAGAGTTGTAGAAAGTAAGCAAGAGTAGTGTAAGTGGAAAATTAAAAAGGAGTTAAGGTAAAGTAAATGGATGAAGTGAGATTAGTAATCGAAAGTTATAAGTGTGAGAAATCGCAGAAGTGTGTGAAAACGCCTGCAGCTAGGTAGTAGAAAAAGTAGTTTTGCCTTTAAAGAATGGCAAATAAGTAAGAAGCAAAAAGTAAAAGAAGAAAGTGAAACAGTTACTGTGAAAGTGAAAAAGTTGAGAAAACAGTGAATAAGTGAAAAAGTGAGAGAATGAAATTAGAAAAAAAAGAAAGAAGAAGAGAGGTCACGTCGCAAAGATAGGTGTGTACAGAAGCTGTGCGGTGGATAAGGAAGACCTCTACGTGGACAACAGTAGATAATTTAATAAGATATAGGAGTGTAAGAAACAGATAATGGAGAGGAACGTGTAAAAAATGGGATGATCTCAAAAATATATAAATAGCTGATAAAGTAGATCCCGTTATTGTAGGCGGTTAGTAAGGAAGATACCTGAACTACCAGGGACCGGTCAATAGGCCCCTGCTTTGTTAACAGTAGTGTGGATAAAGAAGATTCATATATTACTGACAGCAGAAAATACGTTAAATAACAACAAAGGTAGTTATAAGTGTGAACACGAGGACTAACGCTCAGACTACCCTGCATTATCAGAAACACGCTCGCGTGTATATACAGACCTACGTGAGTAAGAAGTTCTGCTTATGTGTGAGTGAGCCCAAGTGTGTTTCATTTATATAATCTTGAAAATCAATTTTGCGAGAATTGGTTCGTGTGCCTGTAAGAATGGAGTGCAACGAGATTTATGATACATTGTGTTAGATAGTTTGGGCTGAATTCATTCAATTAAATTGAAAAAACGTGACGTTATTTTTATTCGTATTTATAAACACATTTTTTTTATGTTGGAGTAGAATTTTTATTGACTTCAATCTATCAAACACAAAAAAAAAAAAAAAAAAATTATGCGTACCGTTATGCGCGTATTTAACTTAGAATTTTTTTTCATGACGTCTTCAAGTTTTGCACTCAGGTACCTTATTTATACATTATCGTACTTGAGTATTTTTTTTTTTTTTTTTTTTTACAACCGATAAATAACTTAATTTCAAAAATATATAGAAGTTAAGATTTTCAAAATTTTTTTTCTTGTAGATTTATCATTAAGTCGATGTCGTAGCCACTGCGTTCTAACTCAAAACAAAATTTTAACTTTCTTTAATATATATTTATTCTTGTGCTAATATGTATAATAACTGTTTTCAAGAAAATTTTTTTAGTTCAAGTTTAATTTTACTTCCTAATTAAATTTTTTTTGGTTAACTATTAACTGTTACGTTTTAATTTTGCTTCGACAACCCCTTAACCTACAATAATGAACACGATTATTGTCAGACGGTAAATTTATTTGTATTAAAAAACAATATTCATTTTCAGATTCGTATATTTAGCTGCTAAGATGTTTGACAAATAACCACGTGAAGGTTGGTTATTCAAATCATGATATTTCCACAAAGAACGTTTGAGCAGCATCGGACGAAAGTTTTTGTAGCTATATACAATAACAAAAACAAAACTGTGGGGTTAAATATTCTATGGTAAGTTTTTTCTACATGTTTTAAAAAGTTTAGTAGTCAGAATCAAGAAAATATAAGCACAGAATCAGTTAAAGTATATACGCATACGCATAACGTATAATGTACAAATACTTGTACATAACATGTATGTACATAAAGGATAAAAAACAGGTATCAAGATAGTTGGAATGATTTTTAAAGTGGATTGCAGACTCTTATGACTCAGGGCTTTTTCTTTGATAGAAATTAAGCCGTAGAAACTGCCGTAAGACAGACCAGACTCTTACGGTCTGTAAGAGATACTGTAAGATCTGTACGGTTCGTTACATGCAAGAACATGGCCCAGTAATTGTTGACGTATTGGCCTTAGTACAATACGGAAATAAGCTCAGCGAAAAAAACAAACGGTTAGCTATACATATATACATACCTGTACAAAATAGACGTAAGTGAGATCTATATAAATAAACTTAAGCGTGCATTTTTTTATTCGTATGTAAAAGCAAGGAATAAGGAGACAACAGAAATAAGAGGAATGATAGCGGGAAAACGTATTGATGTACTATAATTTTTTTGAAAACATCAGTTAAGTCTGTTGTTGTTCCGCTAAAAGTAAAGGACCCAATACTCGACCACAGTATTTATTTTATCTGCACATGCGCAAAAGTGCAATTTTGTCATCTACACATGCACAGAAATTGAAAATTAGGTGATCAACTTTGGGGGAAGAAAGTTACGTTTGTGAATTCTGTAAGGTGATTAAACTTTAGAAGGCAATCATTTTTTATTTGCATCCCTATAAAGTTTAGTAGTTTATTTATGCTGTCCAACAATTGCAGTGCAAAGTTTTTGTAATTATTATATTTTCTTGGCCAATCAATCTAAAAATTGTGTAGAGTGGTCGAGTAATGGGTCCTTTACCTTATACCCGCTGTTATTTCTCTTGTTCCCATTATTTCCTTATTCTTACCTTTTACTGTTGTTATTTCCTTATTCCTCGCTCTTATCGCATTTTTGTATACAAAGGAAAAAGGTATTATGTATAGCTGATATGCAGTTATAGCTTAGCTTAGTGTTGTTGTTGCAAGTCTTCCGTTTTGAATTCATTGAAGGTTCTATAGTAATGCTTTTAGAATGGTTCGCAATTCGGAAATGGCAGCTAAATGGTCATGATTTTTGCTAAGTTCTCAAGTCAGTGTTGCTGTCACGGCCGCGGCGCGGGCATCGCGCTTTTATAATATAGTTCTTAATTCTGCGAAAATTTATGTTATATAACACTATGAGGTTTATTGACATTGATGTTTTACGTGTTTGAAAAGCTTTTTGCGCACTATTACTTATTATATTCACTGTAGGTTTTCGTCACAACGTAACACTCCATTAGCGTTTTACTAAACGTTGTTAAAAGCCAGTGGTCAGAAATACATCTTCAAAACGTAAAATCTTCCGTTGATGGTTTCGCAAGTACGTATTATTTGGTTTAGGTTAACGAGTTGCATAAAATACAATTAAAAAATTTAATTTTAACAAGTAGTGTATGTAAACTTGAAAAAAAAAATTTGTGTGTAATTTTAATGGATTATAAAAACTCTCCTTTTTTTTTTCTTTTTTAATAGGTATTAAAAAGTTTGATATCATCGGTAATAAATTTTGGACATTTCTTAATTTTAACTATTGTAAAAAGATTTTCAGTTTGGAAACCAATTTATCGAAATTTATTTATGTGTATTTTAACTACTAAAATTATTCCCTTACAAAATTGTTATGGTTTGATCTTATTATTGATTTAATTTTTAATTAGTCATATATTATGAACTTATCATCAAATATACATTTTTAACAAAAATCCCATTGTAGTAACAATTGTTGGTTAATGGTATTGGTGGAACTTGGCTGTTGATTCAATTTTCATACAGCGAATTGCAAAAGTTAAAAGGAAGAAAGCTGCTTTCCACATACAAATATCTTGTGGCCAACGTGTTAAATTTTTGCTGAATTGCAGTTTCGCAAGGTGAGTATAAAGAACAAAACTTTCTTTTTCAGTTCTATTAGTGTAGTCTTCTAGACCAGTTGACAAAATAAATATTATTAAAAAAAATGTATCGACGAGAGAATACCGTTGTAGTTAGTAATATAAGTGTAGTAGTATATTGTGTGTAAAGAAAAAAATTCGTTTATGAATGTTTTTTTGTTTTTTTTTTAGTTGGGATACACCTGAAAAGGAAGGTTTTATAATTGGATGCGGAATGAAGAGTTTCGTGAGGTGGGAGTTAATATAAAGTTAGATGTGAAGCCATTTTATCAGAGGCAGAATGGTTTAATCTGAATAAGGGTGAGTAGTTAAAGATAAGGTTATTTTTTATTAAATAAGAGTTTAGTAGAAAATATCTATTTACATTTATTGTATTGTAAACATATATTTTTTTTTAGGTAGTACAACATTATTGTGTGCCAAGGTTCTATCATCGTCAAAACCTGCAGCGAAGTCAATATATGGTAATGGAAAGATTAGAGCATACAATTAATCCGGGAATATTTGGTGTGGGAATTCGATCCGACCAAGGAACCAAAAGAAAAAATAAACAAAAAAAAACTAAATAAATATTATTGATAAATGTATACGTGTATAAAAATAAATGATTTTATGATTAAAATGTTTTTTTTTTTTAACTACCCAATTTCCTTATGACTTATAATAAATACATGTGAATACTCTTTTACTATTTGGCAAAGTTGTTAATAACATACCAATATCATCACTAAAATCTAAGTCGAGAAAATTTACTGAATCATCTAAATCGAAAGGTACGAGATTTTGCGAAAGGATTTCGATTTTTACTGGTTCTTCTCTAGTGTTTACAGCCATTGTGGAACAGTGACCTTTATCTTATGTTACTGCTGCTTTGCCTATTAATATTCAAGCAGTAGTTTTCACCAAGTGCAAGTATGCTTGCCCGTGGCTGTAAGGCTGTGTTACAGGAGTTTCTATAGGAACTCTCTTTCTCGCCAGTATTTTGTAAACACGATTCTGACCAAAGGTTACTCCTGTAAGTTTAAAATGTTGAGAAGTTGGCAGGGATTCCAAATTTTTTTTATTTATGTTACTATTATCTGTAATTTCGTGGAAAATATTTTCTTTACTTATATATTCTGACGTTATATCAAGCAATTCAAGTCCACGTTCTTCGTCGATTATTGTTGCAATTCTTCTTATAAATGGAATGGGACTTATAGGTCTTCTTTTTCGTATCGAGGCTCTTATGTCATAACAAAGTCTGGCTTGTTCTTCAGCTAGAAATAAATTTCCTAACATTCCTGTCTCACTAAGGAGTGTTTCCTGTGATAAGACGTGAAAAATGTGATTTTTATCAAATATGTTTAACGTTACTGTTCCTAATGTTATGATATTTTGAGAAGTTAATCCAATAAGAGAAATTTTCGTATCAGTATTTATAATAATTTCTGTTAGTAATGAAGATATTTTTATAGCATTGACGTCAATTCCTGTATCTATAATGAAAAAGTCTTCACTTTAATTTAATTATGAAATTTTAAGTCTTACTGTCAGTGAATTGCCAATATTTCTAGCGACGGTCACTCGGGCGATTGCACAAATTGGTTTGTCAGTGAGCGCTGATTCAGGTCTTTGCTCGCTACTGCGTCTGGGTGACGAGCACTGTTCCCGTTTAAAGGATGGCCTGATTAGAGACAATTTGGTTCGAAATTTCGCTAATTATTAAAAGAACTCGACTTTGAGCGAAAGCTAGTGTCGTTTCGCGATCCTTGTGGTATCTAAACGTTGTTGCAAGTACAGGGGTAATTTCCCATTGCAGACGTAAACGAGTTACCCAATACACTCTACAGTAAGCTTGTGTAAAAGAGGCGATTCCAATAGGCTAATAATTGGTGTTAATGTTGTGTTGGTTGTATTTCATTTGATTTTTATAATTTTACAGATTAATCAATAGAGTTGTTTCTATATTAAAGAGCTAGGTGTGATACTATTTTTCCATTTAAATTAAACGTAGTCAGGAAATTTCTTGTGTCATTAGGGTTGTAATAATTAGATATATTATCACGATTGTGCATGTTGGGATCGTTATAGCCAACTTGTTGTATATTGTTTTGATTAGGCTGAAAATATGAAAATTTTCTTGTCTGTTTTGTTGGTTTACTGATAGATTTTGTCATGCTGTAGGGTATAACTGTTAAGCAAGGTACATATGTGAATTCTGATGGTACATGGTAGCGTAAGTATTGGGGTATAATATTTTCCCATTTTCTTTGGCTTCTAAAGCTACCTGCAAGGCACTAGCAAAGGTTTTTGGAACGTTTGACCTCATGTTGGCCTTGAATCCATCGGGTAGGCCTCGCATGAATACTTTACGGTCAACTATTTCTAGATATAACTTGGAGTCAGGCTGCTGATTTTCAGGAATGTTGATAGAAGTGGCCTCTATTTTGGCTGCTCTAGCACCTTGATTAATGAGTTTTAAGATTCTCTCGTGAAAATTGCAAACAGTTTCTCCCTGTTTTATTTAAGAATTATTGATGTCAGTGATGTATTGAGAATAAGTTTTAGAAGGAGCAAAGTGTGCTTTTAAATGGTTTATCAGATCATCTATTGTATTTATTGTAATCCGTCTAGACAACTTCTTGCTTTATCTTTCAGCGTGGAAATGACTGTTCTTAAAAACATAGGTTGTTCCGCATTTGAGATAAGAGACTTACCATTTTCAACATCTTGCAAGAAATCTGAGTGGTGTATTTTGACCATTATATATGGGTATGTGTAAGGCAGCTTAATTCATACGTAACGCTAAATTATTAAGGGCTACGTTACATAATAATTTAAGGAATTCAAGTGATTTTTCGGTTTTCCTTGCCCTATGGCATTGTTCGAGTAACTGTACCCTTGTAGCTATGTTTACTACCTTGCTTCTATCCTCAAGTATCTGATCCATTATGGAAAAATTTTGAAAATAGATAAAGAAAGATAATTAAAAAATAAGGAGAAAAAAAATAAAAATTTTGATTCAGTTGAATCATACACTAAGTTAAACAAGAGGCTTAGTTCCCTAATTTGTTACTTCAAACTTTTATAAGTAAAGGGTGGAGCTTGTAGATTCGTTCTACAAACAAATAAATTTAATTTTTATTCGCCAAGAACCATCCGTCGGGTCAAAGGCCTTTTTTCTGTTACTTACAGTATTCTTTTCTTTTAAATCGTTGACTCGGTGTTGTGGTGTTAGGTTTCACCGAGCGATATGTATGGAGTGGTGTAAGCCGAGCTGGCGATGACCTACTGTTTGAGTTTATGTCTTATGTCATACGGTAGTAGCGTATCTTATTCGTCTTTGTATCTCATGTCCTTGAAAAGGTCTTTGTCATACGTTGTCTATTTAATTTTTCCCTGATATTTATTGTATTAATCAAGTAAGAATTGTGTTTCTATCAATTAGAATTTTGAATCTTGGAATACTTTATATAGTTCAGCAATTGGAAAATTTTTGAACTAATAAAGTAAATTCAATTAACAACCAAGTTTTGTCTTATTTGGTTATCAAATAAATTAAGTAAAATCAGAAATAGTTGATTTTACAAATAATACAAATAATAAAGTTTCATATTTGCATTTACAATGTTTATACAATTTATAGTTTTTCTCAACTTAACTTACTTGTATGATCATTGGTTAGCTACTACTTGCGCGCACGCAATCACAAGATCTTACAAGGTTGATTGCAACGATAATCCTTATCCTACACGAGAATACTCGTGGTGATTACAATAATTAGGCTGCTGCTTTCAACGTCAGAACAGAAGTCGACGGTCTTTTCTTTCTTGTTTCTTATTGATTCACTTTTTAGGCAAGTTTACAGTGGCCTAGTTTGCTCGAGCTTTTCTCACACAGCTTAGTTACCGCACTAAGTCTTACATTTTCTTGAAATGCACGCTTTTAACACGTAGCTTAATCACCGAAATAAGTCTTACATCCGCTTAAAAGATGCAACAGAACTCACTCCCTAACCTTTATTGTTATTTTGGAGCACTTGATGAAAGATAATAGGCAAGAATTGTTATGTGCAAGGAGTTTTTATACTCTTGCGTTTAAGGAGGTCGCATCAAGTTGGGAATTCAAATTGATTAACCAGAGCTTAACCTTATCACTCTCGATTGACACAAGCACAGTCATGGTGCACTAATTACGCAGCTATTCATAGTTAAAACGGCTGATCTATCGAATGTAACAATAAGGGAGTTGGGTTGCTTCCACGGGGAGGTGAAGGAGAGCACGGGTATGTTCATAAAGCGCTGTGATAAAGTCTGCTGTACTAACCTAGCCTAAAAACATCCACCCATTTGATTACGGAAAATGCATTGGTATTCAACTCGCCAGTACTTGTAACAAATAATATACTTCAAAAAAATTATAGAATATTCTTCAAGGTATCTAGTTTCTTGTGGTTTTAATTAAATAACCTTAATAGTTTCTCTATGGGAGATGAAAAATAAAGAGTAAATAGTATAGTTAATTTGATTTTTTTTCAATAAAAGTGTGCTATAAATTTTTAAAATTAGAAATTTTAATGGTATAGCATTAAAGTACAAAGTCTTATTAAGGCCTTTACCAAGTCTTGGATCATAATTTTGAGTAGAACCGCTTCTGGAAGTGATTTTGTGAAAATATATCATACCTCGTAAAAAGTCAACCTGACAGCAAACAGTGTACTCAGTTCATCCTTGTCTCACGCATAAATGTAGCACACGAGCTGGAAACAAATTTGTTTACGTTTGCGCAAATATCTCCATAACTGCAAATGCGATTTTGTTTGAACTTTGCACATGTATCAATGAAGTTGTCGTTAATAACATATTGCTGTGTCAAGCGTAATAGGTATTTTTCTACAACTTCTTTAATAACTTAGATTTGAGCCTATATTAAAGACGACTAAATAGGGAAACTTCATGAATTTTTTTCTCGAAATCTGTAGACGCAATTATGTTCAAATTTGGTGACAACATCCATACAATGTTTCTTAACCACACATGATTTTTTTGAAACATTTTTATCGTTAAGTAAATTACAAGCTAACTTCCTTAAGTACAAGTTGCTGTTGAAATTGTGTATGATATTTCTTGTGGGCATACGCAGTAAAGAATATTAAAATTGTTGATTATTCACATTCTTGGATGTACCACTGCGAATAGATGTTGTAAGATGAGCGCTTAATAAGATTTTCGGAGGTTGCACGCGTAGTTCATGTTTTGCGACGGTAGCTTGTTTCAAAAGAAGTAGGTGATATGTCACGCGATTGCAGAAGCAGGTGTACCACTCGGTGGTTCGTGATCGCTGAGCCTTTGCTTTTTATTATTTAAAAACGAAACTCTGAGTTTCAAAGTAATAAATATTAAATATATGACATGGGATATCTGAATTTAAGATATATAAGCAATAATCATATTCGCTTCTTTTAAAGTTTAAACTTTTTAAATAAGTATCATAACACTAATACCAAGATCTTGGGCTTTCTCTTTATCTATGTAACGCTTTCTCTAATTTTAAAACCTTATAAGAGCTATCATCATATTATTGTGGCTGTTCTATATACACTTTAGATTTGACTTTACTGTTAAAGAAACGCTGTTTATACATCCATTTGATAATTGAATTATTTTAACATTAATAAGAAAGTAACATTTTTAAGGTTTGCATTCTCGCAACTGGTGAATAAACATCACCTAAAACATTTTGTTGGTATCTTCTTACTACTAACCTAGCTTTAGAAGCGTCGTTAGCCATTTTAGTGTAAACCTATTTTAAATCCAAACTTTTTTTATCATGTGGTTTATTTACAGAAATCTATGTCTTGTTTTTGTTTAAACAATCTATTTCTCTATTCATTGCCTTTTTTTATTTTCAGACACATTTCAATTCATCGCATCATTATAAGAAACAGGTGTCTCAGCATTTGTATAATTTACATAAGTAATATCACTATATACAAAATTTTTATCTCTGTACTTATCAGGCTTTTTTCTTTCCTTATTTGACCGTCTTAAATTAAAGTTTTTATTTTTAACATTGCCGTTTGTTTTTTAATTGCCATTCATGTTTCCAACTTTGTTTTCATTTAAACTATATTTTACTGTGCCATTTTCTGATTTTAAACCAACACAATCTGTGCCATCTTCGGTAATATCAACGTATCTTTCAATTACTATTTTATTATTCATTAGAACTCTACAAGCAACATTTCCATAACCTGACGAAATTTCTAAGTCTGCTTTTCATGACCCATTTTCAATGTCTTTATTTCTCTGGTATTCTCAAAAGAACTTGACTTTCATAAATTTTTTAATTTTTCATACTAGGCTTTCCCCAAACATAATTTTAAGACGTGTTTTATTCTTTTCAATAGTATTAGTGATAGTTCTATTTTTTAAAAAGCGGCTATTTTAACTGTTTCGCGACAAAATCAACTATTATCCCTTGCTTTTTTTAATAAACATCTAGACATATCAATAATATTCCTGTCATTTTTTTCTGCCGTTACATTTGATTCACGTACATAAAGTGGGCACGGTTCAATAGAGATACCGTTCTCGCTTACAAAATTATGTATGTCCTTATTTATATATTCCTTTCCATTATCACATCTTGATCTTTTAATCTTTTTTTTTTGTCTTACTTTTAATTAAATTTACACAGTCAACAAAACAATTGTATACTTCATCTTTTGATTAAATAAAAAACACTTCAGCTACTTTACTGTAATCATCGATAAAACTCATAAAATATTTCTCGCCATTGAAACCGGTAGTATCATAAGGTCCATTTAAATTGGTACGTACAATTTCTAAAATATCTTTGGCCTGCCATTATTGAATAGTAAATTATGTATTTTATTTTCCAGACAAATTTCACATTTCAAATAATCAGTTTCTAATTCCCTGGGTGAACCACCAGGCATTTGTTTATCGCACATTGTTTTCATATAATTAAAATTTACGTGAGGAGCGGCGTTGGCTCAGTGGTAAGCATGCTTATTAGTAAACGCAGTTCTAGGGGTCGTGGGTTCGATTCCCGCTGAATGCAGATTTTTTCAAAAACTGTTTTCATCGGGAAAAGTTCCTATGTAAGCCCGGCTGTTTCGGGGCGGGTTTTTCCGTGGAATTTTCCGTCAGAGTAATTCCAGGGTTTTTTCCTTGTCAGGTTTTCGGGCCTGGGTGAATGCGAAACAGTGTTAGGGTTATAGGTAGGGATTAGCGGACCCAATGCCAGGCGTCGGGCAGGGATCGCCGGCCTTACCGGCGAGGAGTGGCCCCTGAAACACGGGGCTTCTCCGGGGATGCTAATTAGCTTGGATTCGATGCTTCGGCAGAGAGCGCAGGCTTAACTGAAGAGGAGTGGACGTCCTGGAATAATGGAGTCTTCTCTGGGGAAAAGCTACACAGTGGCCAGTGGACCTACTGCACCATTGGTGCGGAGAGTGTCAGCTTAACTGAACAGGTGCTCCACCGGAGATACTTACACTTTGCCTATGGTATGATTAGATATGATATTAATTAAAAGTTCCGAATCAGGTGCAGCAATACACTCCCATGTATAGGTGGTGAGTAGGTGGGCCCCGCGACTAGGCCAATAGGCTATGGTGGTAACCCGGGAAAAAATACATTACGTCATGTTAACATGCGTCAATAAACTACTTTGAATACATTAAAAAATTTTTATTCTTTTATCAAACTATTACTAAATTTATTAAGCAAAACAAAAATTTTGAACCTAATGAAGACCGTAACTACAACCAAAAATGAAAACCATAACTACTACAAACTACTATTGAGTATGACAATATCATCCTTACACTTATGAAAAACTTGACCTTTCTTTACTTTATTTAGCTAAATTTTATAAAAAAAACTGATTTTATACACTGATAGACGATAATTCCAAAAATTCTAATCGTTTTGTAACGTATACCATGACAAATTCTATCTGTTACTAAAATTCATTGCAAGTGAAATGAGACGATAACCATCTTTAACTTTAACTAGTTACCTTGCATATCAAAAGTAGTCAATCTCAGTACAACTATTTAGAAACCTAAATACACAAGTCGATTTTACGTAATATCATAATATGGAACATCTGTTTATTTATCATTTTCCTTGTAACTTTACAATAATTACACTTCTGTTTTAGTACTTTTAAATTATTTCTTACTTATTTTTATTTTTTGGATTGACACATAATTTTGTATGATTATAATTTTATTCAACTGAATTTTTTTTATAGATTCATTTTTCTGAAATAAGCTCGAACTCAAACTTTCTCATACAAATGAAGAGCAATTTTACATAAGAAAATGTGCACAAAATACAGAAAGCAAGCGCAGACAACGTCAAAATTGAAACGTTTTGTTTACATCAGATTTCAGGAAATTATTAAGGACTGGTGGATGAGTTATGTTTACATTGTTAAGCAAAACGTTTAAATGATGAGGCTGTTTTAGGTAACGGATTATAGTTGAGTAATTGTTGCGGACATGGCTTGGTAACACTTTGACCACTACCTTAATTTTCCAGTGATTTTAAATCTTTGTTTAAAGGAGAACATCCTAATTCTAATGAACTTTTCAACGGATTTCTTATTACAATAATTCACTATCTTTTGCGTCATTTCACACAAATTGATTTAATATTTCATCTAGTCAACAAAGGTTATTTTGTTTTAAAATGAAAAGTCAAATATATCATTTGATTAACACTTTTTTTTATCCTTATGTCATTATGAGTACCCATCGTATGGTTAAATTTTTACTGTTGATCAACAAGATGCCATTGGCTATTAGATAGCTAATAGCTTCTTATTAACTTATGTCAATTTTGGATAACATACAAAATGACAATATTTTTTAAAAATAATTCAAAAAATAAAAGAAAATCATAGTGTAAAAAGCGTGACTTTGATACGGACATCATTATACCTGTCCTGCCTACTATGGCCTGAAGGGAAAAGTCCACGCACTACGTTGCCTATAGCTGCTCTCTTTTTTGCCTCTCTTTCTCTATCTCTATGTCCACTACTTCCAGGACTGTGTTTTAATTGATTTTCTTGTCGACTGGATTTGTCCTACAATACTTGTATGAAGTGAAACTTTTACAAGCAATCATATATTTTTATCAAATACTAGTTTACCTTTATACCAATTAACTTGATGTAATTGGAATTAGTATTGGTAGGGACAGGACTAAGATCACAGCGTACCCTCCTGTGAGATCTTTGAACAACGACCACAGGCGGATCCTCTTCTACATCTAACTGCTCTCCACCAGCAATGGAATAAGGTCGAGGGTGTGGGAGTAAAATATTATCTGTGCCGTGTTGCTGATTGCTGCTCACCAGCCTCAGTGATTTGTTCTCATTGCAGCATCTCGGCATTGCATGTGTGTGTGTGTCTGTAAACAAAAAAAAAAATAGTAATAAAACTTTGTACTTTATCGCTTTGTATACAAACAATATTTTCCTCAATCATAAACATGTTTTGTTTAGGGAAACTGCTAAGGGAGAAAGAGTGAAAATTTTCTTTAAATTTCCTTAACAGCCAAAAATCTTACCTTAGATCCACTTCAAAGCAGTGACTAGCACCATTTACTCAAAAAAATATACATATATATGTATTTCTTAGAATCAAAATTTCAAGCTGATGATGGTAATGATGATACTGATGGCTGCAATTTTCTCAGCTAAAGTACGTGTGAGCAATTGTAAAATTTGCACATCACAAATTCTTACGAAGTTTCATCTACATATATGTATATATACGGTATTACTTAAAAAATGTTCAAATATAAAATATGTTTTTGTACATCTGCAAACAAAAAAGAAAAGAAATTGAAAAATGGAATTACATTGTTAAGCTAGAGTGGATAATGACGACAAATTGCGTTACAAATAGTAACTTTGCCAGTAACTTACCAAAGATAATAAAATCATCTGGCCTAACATTGAATTAATAGACACATTTGGTTGCTTCGTATATGCCACTCAAATCACAAACACATCATATAATCTCAGTGTCAAGTCTCTTGTACCGAGAACACCTCTAACTTCACTAGCCAGAAATCATCTCCAGTTCGATTGTGATAACACTGCAACATAAAGAAAAGAACACCACTTTATAAACAATATAGCGACACACACGCACACACTCACGTACAATGCATATACGTGCATGCAAATATTAAACTCTGACACTCTCTGTCTGCTGCTTGATCAAATCAAAACATTAGCGCGTGCGCGCACATATACACGCGCGCGCGCCGCGTATACGCTAACGACAACACACAACTCAAATTTCGGAGCAATCGACAACGACAGCAAAAATAATATCTTGTACACAAAGTCAATTCTGGAAAATAAAGAAGACATGAAAACTGACACTGCAAGGGGAGAAGGAATTAAAAAATAAAGGAAAAAAATGCCCGTGTGCTTTGTGGAACGAAATATGTACACACACACACACACACACATACACGCGCATGCGAGAAAATAAGTAGGTATGTATATGCGTTCAATTGCAAAACACAGAGAGACAGACACTGCACTGCTGGTGCTCGAGGCCGAGCTATTATAGCGCATAATATCCACGCGAAATCAAAATAAACTGCGTCTCTCGCACGATGTGCAGGCGCCTGATGGTGCAGTCTGCACGATGACGATGATGATGATGATGATGATGATGCTGCTGCTGTGCTATTATAGTGTGCGTATATGTATATTATGTCTGATTTCTTTTGCTTGAGCGAAATTCCACGGGAAGGGGAGCGCAAAAATCTCTCGCGTCTCTCTGTTTATCTATTTACCGAATTGTGTATATAGTATACTTACACGTATAAACGTTGCCGCGGAACATAGAGCAGAAACTCCGATACCGAGGCGACGATGATAATAATTGACAATACGGCAGAGCTGCAGGTGACATCGCACTCCGATTTGACAACACTAATGTATCATATAGCTATATTGCGCCAGGCGCCTATATATCCTATATAGCTCTCCCGACTGAGCTGTCTGGGGCCCTATCCTCTAATATAAGTGTGTCGGTGGGTGACACAACTGACACCAGGCCAACACAGTCAATTTCGACCAATCAGAGAGCTCCTTTAGCTGTGTATTGGCTATGTCGCCTGCCAACACGTTTAGAGGATAGGGCCCCTGTGTCTGGTCTGCTGCTCTCTCTCTCTCTCTCTCTTTCTTTGTCTTTCGCGTTGTTTATGTCATATTTTTCAAGCTTCGTGTTCTGCTTTGCTCACCACCTCTCCTCCTTGCTAATTATTTATACACCGTCACTTATTCACCTTCTCGTTATCATTGACTCATAACTACTAGGTATAGGTACAATAAGCAATAATCATAAATGTGCATACATACATTCACCAATGAATAAAATTACGTACAGTGTAAAACTTGGAAAAGAAAAGTTGAGAAAAAAATGGAGCCTACAAGTATTTATATCTGCTGTACCTAAGTAGTACGTTCACTTATATATTATACTCACAGTACGAGCACAAAAACGTAGTACTTCGAGAGGAGGAAGAAAAAAAAAAAGATATACGATTAAGTAAAGAGGATAGGAGACGAGGAGAAGATAAAGGCGCTTCTTGTGTGTGACACATCCGCAAGAATCAAGAAAGAGCGAGCAAGAGAGTGAGAAAAATATGTGCAGGCTGCGCATGCAGAATATATAAGTATATAATTATACTATTGGGTGTAGATGTATATATATGCAAGAGGCGCCCGATCGCACGCACATATTTCGGAGTCGGAGCTGTCTCGGAGAGAATAAACTGAGAAAGAAAAAGAACGATTCGTGTGTATATGTGTGTATGAGCACACACATGTACACATAACGGAGAGAGAGAGAGGGGGGGGGAGGAGGCTGGCGAATTTTTTCTTTTTTTAGGTTAACGGTAAGAGGATAAATTAAAATATGTATGGCAGATTCGCTCGATCCTTCATTTGGTACTTACAAATTCGTTACTCGCAATCATCATCGTCACAACCGCATATCATTAATTCACATTTATCATCACACTGGCACTTTTGGCATTTTACACGCGCATGCTTTCGTGTGCGCATGCATTATTTGCATTATTATAATATATTATATTTTAAATATATGGTGTATCCTCACACTCTTCTTATCACTCCACGTCCTCGATATACCGTATATACGTCCTCTTCCTCATCTCTGTCTAATCTAACTATAGGTAAAGTATATATGTATGTAGGCGCTGCACGTCACGAAGTTCAAGTATATCACGAAATGAGTGTGTACTGACTACTTAACTTACGACAGTGATGATAAGTTAAATACTGATGATTCATTAGGTATCATGTGTTTACATATGCACACAATACGATGATGATGATGCGGGAGGAGGTGGACTAGGTGGAGACACACTGCGCACAGTGCACTCTCTCACGAACATATTACATTTTGATACACACACACATGCGTAGTAAGTACTACGAACACGAACGGACACCCGCGATCAGGAGAACAACGTTCAGAAGGGAAGGAAAAAGAAGAGAGAAAGAGAAGATAAGACATCAGTAAGTATAGCGACCGGTTCTTCTTCTTCTCTCTGCAGGTTATATACTTGCAGCCAGGGTACCTATATATATATATTTGTACACTTACTTTATAGGTATATGGTGTACCACCAGCACACACGACGACTTCCTCGGTCCCTCGACGTCTTCTTTTCCCCCCTTCAGCCTCTCGTCAGCTGTTACTCTGCGTTCTTCTTGAAACTTTTTCTCTCATCTTCTCTTTTCATTCGATGCATGGGTCTCTTGTTATTGTTTATTTCTTTTGCCAAAGTTACTGATATCGAGGGCTCCTAAAGTCATACGTACATATAGGTACTTATTTAAAAGCAATCATCATCAGGAGCAGAGAGTCAGCAAGACCCAGAGGGGAAAGAGTTACACTTACACATGCATATATTTAATTACTTCGCGTTCTACTCACACAAGATCGGTTTGTCGGAATCAAATTTAATTTTCCTACGGGCATTTTATAACACAGATCGATCACCGTGCCGACGGTATATATGGCCAAGTAAGCGTGCGAAGGGAGCTTCGGTGACTGCTAAAAAAACGTACAAACGCGCGGGGAGAGGTGCCCGGTTAATTAGAAAAAAATAAAATAAAATAAAGTTGCCGTCGTCGGGTACACTCCGACTACACCCATCGAGAGAGAACTTTACCATGCGCCTCCGCCGCAGAGGCCGATTCAATTCACGTAAACATATCGATGCCCCGCATCCGCCGATCCGCGTTGGTAAAACGGATATCTGTCCCGATGTACCAATTATACACTTTTGTACGAAAATTTATGGTAATTTTTAATAATCACACATGGCTCGTGAACACTTTGCCATTATTTCAACGCTCACGATGTTCCAAAGATATATTTATTCGGTATGAATTTTATGTCATTAGCTCAAATCGGCATGGTAGGAAACACCACACTTGTGTCTGCAGTGGGTGTTTGACGCATTGACCGCGCCAATGTATAGGTACCGCCAAACAGCAAATCAACCCCCTTTTCAAGTTCAAGCAATTTTATTATTTTTTTTTTTTTTTACTCCTTTCGAAACGAGTAAGTATGTAAAAGTCGTTGGTGTTTCAAAATGTCAACCAGCAGTTTTACCGTTTTATGTTCATATATATTATATGCGCATTTCTTTCACACTTTTCTTCGCGAATGCTCACTTTATTCAACGTCCAGTTAATGTAACGTAAAATTTTACTCATATCTGCTATAGATCGGCTACCGCTTGAGTCGCCACAACGAAACTTCAATCTTTTTTTCGCACATACTTCCAAAAACCATGTAATCAAGCCGCAACATGTACACGATAAAAATTGAAAAGGTACAATTGTAAAAGATACACATCAATTAAGTGAACAAGTGCATCGAAGGGCGGCAAAAAACGCGCAAATCTATATTTACACGCTTGTACGTATATAGTGCTCGCATATATACGTGTGTAAAATTGTTACTTGCATGAGTACATCGACTCTCGCGCCAAGTTGCATGTTCTGTTCGCGCGCCGCGACTTGACTTTCAATATAGTATACGCGCACCTATACGTCACGTATTTATAATATTGTACATAAACGTGCAATGTTGTTGTGCTGCTGTTGGCAATAAATCATTCGCAATAAAGGCCCGTAAATTGCGAAAACGACGCGAAGACAGAAAATTAAGAAAATGAGGGGGAAGAAGAGATGGGGGGCAAAGACAGAATTGATACAATACTCACCGCGTGTGACGCAAATTGGCACGGAAAAAGACACGTACAAACGTGGCTCGTATTTTTTGGTGCACGTGAAGTAAAAAGACCAACCGTTCGAGATGGCAAGAAGTACACGCGCAACTTGCGGTAATCTGATGACACTACCCAAGCCTTCTCCTCCCCTTTTGGACAATTCCCCGCGGTCGAGAATAAGAAATTTTACCTCCCCGATGAAAAAGAAAAAAATTACGTCCAACTTGTACGAATTCAAGCCTGTGTGGGGTTCGTGTAAATGTTACTTTAGCAGAGAGTACGTAGCGCGCAGGACATGTATATATATAATATCAACAGTGGATTGCTGCTGGGGTAACTGCGCCGTGTGCGCCCCCCCACTGTCTTACGTGTACACCACCGCCTACCCCTATAGCCCGCTAACCCCCCCCCCCCCGCGATTGACGTTGCACTGCGCGGCCCACCCCATATAAACGACGGGACGATAAAGCCCATCGTACTTACTTACCTGCGTCTTTTCTCGGGCCTCTTCTTTTGACAGTCTTTCGATTAATACTTACACATGTACAACTTTGCCGATCGACGCTATCGGGTGTATATATGTATAATACCGTTGGCGGTGGTGTGCGGTTGCCGTTATCTTATCGCATAACGAGACATATCTCCGACAAAAAGTAACGCGTATGGATGCGTGCAGTATACTATACTATACTTCGAGACTTTGGTCAAAGTTGTATAGGACAGAAGGAGCAGGGATAAACGTACATCTAATGAGAAATCATTGCAAGCTTGGTGTGTTGAATTGTTGGCAGTGAAAAAGCTGGAGCGGCGATAAGTAACCGCAGGGATATTGCTTTTGGTCATCGGGACGAGGCCAACGCGACTTGGTTATAATGCGTGAACTTCCAAATTTCAACCCGGCAAGTAATTATTCCCCTCGCAATAAGGTTTTTTAAAACAATTTTACTTTTTGTCTTTTTTTTTTTTTTTTCTATACATTTTCACATCCGATGCTTCGTCTTGCACCTCTTTTTGCTTGGCCGCATCTCTTGAGGTTTTTTTTTTTTTTTTTTTTTTTCTTACACCGCCTACAACTGCACTTGCATCTTGTTTTCTCTTTCAAGTTTAGCCGACGAGAGCGTGTGTGTATAACAGGTACACATATCTTACATGCTTCGCAAGTGCGTTGCACTCGTGTGTGAGCTGTTTGTGTTTTACTTCTTATCATACGTATGATTAATGCAGTTTTGTTTGTTTTGAAAAAGCAATACCTATATAGCTCTTGAATACGCTACTAAAATGGGTTTGACTCCGAAACAGGTAATTAACTGGTGCTCGATTCCAAAATTAGTTTTAGCTCCCGGCATCGGGCAGGAGAGAAGAAAAACAAGGAAAATAGAATGGAGATTGCGAGGGAGATTGTCAAGAACGTGACGATGACGACCACGTCGACGAGCTTATCGTCACCTCAGTCCGCGTCCTCGCCGACATCGAGTTTGGTAACGGCCACAGCTGCGGCTGCAGTGACATCGGCAGCAATGACAACAACGACCACAGACAGTACCAGCACTACTCCGAGTTTACACAGCAGTTCGACAGTGTTGGCGACGACCATCAGTAACATTACGTCGAGGCTGCTCTCCAGTAGCAGCGAACTGACCAGCACCGCCACCACCACCGTACAACGGCTTTACAACCAGACGATCGAGGCGTACAACAACACGTTCACCACCACCACCACCGCCGCCACCACCACTACCACCATTGGCAGTTCGACGGCATGGAACTTGACTCGTGCCGGCGAATCACTGCTGCCCAGGGCTACTACGAGTAGTGGTAGTGCGACAGCAAGCTTGTGCACCACGACCATGTCGACGACGAGTACGGAGGACCCGTTTGACGAGTTCGGACCACCCGAGGGCGTCGAGTACATTTTCGTACCCCTCGGTGTCATGATATTCGTTATTGTACTTTCCGCCGTGGTAAGTTTATTTCTTTCACGCCTCTTCCAAGTGATTATGATACATACAACACAATCACAAGTCTACAGATAATGCACGCACATCTACATCGGTTAAAATGTTACAATGATCAAAGGATATTGCTTTCGACGTTGAGCTTTAAATCTGTGGGTTAAACGTATTGAAACAAGCATAACGCGGACTTGTTTATGAGATTTCCAAGCCTCCGAAGTTCGGAGGCTTGGGGTTATTGGGGTTATTCGGAGTCCGAAGGTTAAATTCCACTACATGTTTACACACTCTCGTTAAATAATGTGTGTAGCCTACCATCTATTACATCCAAAGTATTACGTATGAACCGGCAAAGTATACTTACTTATTGGTAATGGAGTTTTGTAAAAAATTATGTAAATACTGTTCAATCGATACGCGTGGTAAAAAATTAATGTTTGTCTTTTACAAAATTTACTAATTTTCGTTTTTTTAATTTTAATACGCCACAAGAGATTTATTACATAATTTTTTTTTTCTAATCTACGATTCTGTGGTAACAAAATTTTATTTTAAATTCAGAGCACAAAACAGTATTAGAGTTATTGGTTTTTTTTAAAACTGATATCTACACTCATTCAAAAGAAATACACGTGTTTGTTGAAAGTTCTAATACCGAGAAAATAAAGTTAACTTCAAATATATAAAATCTGTCCATTACAGGTGATAATTATATCGAGAAAGCGCAAGTTGGAAAGACTTCGTCACAGGCTAATGCCACTGTACAATTTTGACCCTGGCGAAGAAGGAGAAGACGACTGGGAAACTGAATTGCTGGACGAGGGCTTTACCAGTCGGCAAAGACGCGTTAGTAATTCTATAGGCTCTTGAGCTTAAACAAAAAAAAAAAAAAAAAAAAAATAACGAATGGCTTAATGTAATTGCGCAGCAAGGATATCAGTCTATGGATAGCGAAGAAAACGCCGAACTCTTTAATCCTGCACACATGCAAACTCTTGGATAGTCTTTTCGATGTTAAACAATTTACCCTCCGTTTCTTATACTCATCCTCCATCTTTTAATGGTGTTTTTAAACGAACCAAAAACACGCATTCCATTTATCTGTAAGCAAGAATAATACTGTATAAGCAATCTTGGGACAATGCACATATACAGGTGATTTTTTTATTTTAATCGTTTTTACTCATCCGAATTTATTGGGACAGAGATTGATTGAGACGTTTGTTTTTGCAGAAAAAAGCTGACTGGACAATCGCTTAGATAAAAAAAAAAAAAAAAAAAAATTTAGTTAATATTTTAAAATCTTAACAAGTAGTAGAGTGTACTTGGAGCTTTCAATATTATGCTTTTTGCGTAAGACGACAGCGATCGAAAAATTCCATTCGATTAATCCAAGCCGTGTGTATATTTTCCACACTTCACTTGACTCTTTCCAAATATGTCATTAAGTATTGTATAAGATTCATGTAAATACATTTGCACGTAAGTGAGACATTGTGCACACACAAACATTAAATTTTCTCTCGTAAGTACGTTTTTGTATAATGTAAGTAGATGAATTAATTTAAAAAGTCACAGTAACAAACGAGTAAAATTAGTGGCTCTAAATATGCAATAGATAATACTAGTCAATTTATTAATTAATACTGTACTTATGAGATTATTTGAGGGGTGCTTTTACTCTACAATACTGTATTAAAAGACATGGGCGGCTAATTGATATTGAAATTATTTGGGAAATAGATGTAATAGCCAGAAGATACTTATGAGACACGAACAACTGTACTTAACGCGTACATAAATATAATTGTTTTTAAATAACTAGTTCCTAGTCATTATATTGAAATTAATTTTTTTTTTTTTTTCACTAAATTTCCGAAATTTATTAAATTTATGAAAAAATAGAGTAAATACATTCGTCATAAAAATAGTTGAAACACATTTGTTATAAAAGATATCTCTTTTTTATATTTCACAACTCAAAAGTAAAATATTACTTAGCGAATACTTTATAACTTGTTAAAGTTATTAAATTTGCTGTAACTACACAGGGTTTTCCATGTTAGTTACGATCCCTGATTAACTTAATTAAAAAACATTGACACACTTAGCAGAGCATAATAAACATAAAGATTTTCATACAAAATGTTGTATAGAGTTAAAGATTGAAAAAAATCATTTAAAATCGTTTTGTACGTACAATTGATAAGTACAAAAGTTATTCATGACTTGGTCATGTAGTATTTGCTTTATTTAATTTTCATGTATTATTTTAAAATAAATATTACTTATATTTGTGACGATTCACTATAGAAAAAAAAGAATGTAAAATCCAAAATGTTTTGTTACGGAAAATGAGCAAAAAATTATGTTGGCAAATTTTTTTCAAATGCTAAAAAGTTGTATATTTAAAAAGTTATGCACAATTAGAAAGACTTTTAGCATGTATCTAATATTTGTAAGGCTGAAGAAACTGGAAATTGCGATTACTGGATTTGTGAGAGCTATCTGGATCTACCTCATACCATTTGAAGTCATTCTTAATGGCTCTTACAAACGAATCCATTTAGTATTCGATTAACCGAGGTATAAATGTTAAATTATACGAAAAATAGATTTAGAGACGACTGAATCAACGAATATAATAAGGTGATATGACAGTATAGTCTATTGGAATAGAACAAAAAATCAACAAATGAAAACTTTTTCAACTGTAAAAACTTTGTAACAAGTTTTTTCGATTTTTTTTTTTTTGTTAAGTAGTGGTTATTAATTGAAAATATATAGAGAATGCAATACATTATTGTATATCGTACTTTGGAGTATGTAACAAGATTAAGCAATGAGAAAAAAAACAAAGACGTATTTTTGTTGATTTATTTTACTTTAATACAAATTTGACACTCATTCGAAAAACATTTGCATAGAAACAAGACTTTTTTAATTTTAATTTTTAATTATCAATAAAAAAGTACTTTTTTGCACCCGTGATGTACACAAAGCATCAACAAACCTTTTCATGAACTTTCAATTCATCAAAACACGTACTAATTGAATTAGCGCAAGAATCAATTATTACAAGAGATGGGACACGATGAACAATGCAGCACAGGTGGAAAAAAGAAAGTATCAAATAGGACTCTTGTATTTTAATAATTGAAATTTAATTGGGACTTCCAGGTTCGACATATATTAATCACTAAGTTTAAACCCTTTCTGATCAGTGAAAATTACACGACTACAATTAAAACTGTTTCTTACAAATACACATCGTTTATACTACAACACACAATTAATCAGACGCGATTTCTTCTATTAGCTGTTAAAAAATTCGACGCTTATACGACAAAATGTATCATAATACTTTTGATGATGTATTTATTTATTGGCGCTCTTTTCATTTTTAACGACTTTCCATCATCATTTCTAAATTACAATTAAAAAACAGAGTTGCCTATAAAAATGTATATAACTATGAAAAGGGGCAGAGAAGGGCCTAATTAAAAAAAAACCCCGAAAATTTATTTCATATTCAGGCTGAATGTTGTAGTGAAAATTAATGATTAAAAAATAATATAATCTAATAATAGTAATTATAGACAGGTGTGATTTGTCATTATTGACAGCATCGATAGAGAATAGAGGAAGGGCGTATTCATGATTTCATAAATTCTTGTTTTATAAATCATCCAGATTGATCAGGCTTATCTTGTTCAGTTCTCCTCTTCCTCTTCTTCTTCTTCCTGCTCGTCTTCCTCGCCAGTACTCTCGGGTTTCTCTTCTACCTTCTTGGGTCGACCACGACCACGTCCTGAAGAAGTTTTCGTCGCTGCAGTCTGAAAGTATGTAAAATTCGTTATTTTCCATCCTACATATCTATATATTTGATTTACTTATTTTAAGCAAAAGTTTTGAATTTATTTGCCTTCTTGTGGCTTCCCTTGGGCCTTCCACGCCCCCTCTTTGCGGGCACCGCGGGTGCTTCCTCCTCATTGTCGGACTTGTTACTCTTTGTCTTTTCTGCTGCGGTCCTACCCCTCTTTTTGGGTTCTTTGACTGCTTTGTTGTTTTCTGCCTTGGGTTGTCTTCCCCTTTTCTTCTTCTGGTCTTCGACGGCTGTCGTGTTATCGTCCGACATGATTATTTATATTTGCTTACACCCAAACGGAACTTTTAACACGTGTTCTGAAAATTAAATTTTTTCAACGAATTAATACGTATTGCCTCAAGACCAATTTTTTCTGTAAAAATTTTAATAATTACGATAATAATTCATGCCTCGCCAAAGGTGAAATTTTTAACAAATTTATATACCATCATTATAGATAGATTACGAATATATCTTTTTGTGAGTAACATGTATTTCAGAAGTGATACTAAATTAATTTCTTTTTACAGACGCGAGGAAAAAACAAATTGTTCACTTTGATGAGTAATTGCTCAACTTTATTCCACATTTGTAAATAAATTGATTGAGTTGTGAAAATTTTATCGTCAGACGCTTAATTGATTAGCTGATCAAATAAATCTTTCGAGTGAAATATGTCAAAAAAATGAAAAAAATTTTAATTTGGGTGAAAAAAACGTGGAAAAAATCCAAAAAAATGTCGAAAAATTGTTGGAATAATTTGGGGGAAAGAGCCAAGACCGTAAGAGCTCTTAACTCCTAAAAAGACGCCTTATTGTCATCATGGATGCCGGGAGAGAAGCCAAGAGGGCCTGTGTGTGAACACGAACGCTCGCCGCTGATGTTCAGCTCACGAGCAACATAGCGGAGTTCGGCACAGGTACCGGATAGCCGTGCGCGCGCGTTCTCTTCTCTCTTTCTCCAACACTGCACACAACAAACAAAGTCGCGCGCATCTTTTACTCTAAACTTGGATTATTAAGAGGGGGGGGAAAAAAAAAAAAAAAAAAAAGTGATCAAAGAAAAATGCAACCGTTGCTACAAGACTTGTCTATACCTATATGTACCAGTAGAAATGATGAGGCAGAGTTCGGTTCTTGGATCGGCATTAATTAACATTTTCGGACCACAGTGGCGTCCCAAGCCGTGCGCCCTCGAATGGCATCGACCTTTCCCGCCCTTTCTCGCGAATACACGCGCCGAGGAACAGTCACACACGCGCCAACACATCCAACACCGTCCCCCACCCTCCGCTCACCCGGCGTCCAACGATGCCCAGCAACTTCAACGAACGCTCGTATCTCGAAAAATAAAGAGCCTCGAAGAGCGCTACATTTTTTTAAAAATCCCGAAAAAAAACGACTCGTACTCCCCGAAGTCTTCGTCTTCTCGTAACGCGTAGTTTATTGGTAAGGGCGAATTATGAGCTCCCACTGGAGCGGCTTGACGACGCCGCCATGACACGGCGGCCAACAGTCGTGGAGAGCTCGGCGTTGTGTAGTAGCGGGAACCTCGTATTCGACGAAAGTACGCGGATACTCGCTTGGAAAAACGTGGAGGCTAACTCGGTGGAAGCCCAGCCACGAGGAGAGCCCGACCTCTGGAGCGAAGACCGGCCACGAAGGCGTCAGCACTTGATTCAAGATCGAGGCGCGCGCGCGCGCGCGCAAGTGTGTTATTTACACCAACCGTTCGCGACAGGCAGAAACTACTCAGCTGGTTGAGTGTGTATTTAATAATTACGGGACCTTACCTCCTGGAAGAGAATCAGCAACAACGAGGAATGCAGGTGGGTGACAACTCCTTGACTTTGGCAAGAAACGCTCACTACTGTCCGGGGACTACTGGCCTTTGACGATCAACAAGCGACGACTGACTACTCAAATCTCCGGCGCAGAGAGTCGTGTAAGCAATGCCTCCAAGCTGCTTTGACGGTGGCAGCGTGCGGCGTTGGCGGCGTCACTTGTCCGCGCGCACGAGCCACCCCCCTCTCCTCTATCCTTCCCTTGCCCTTCCGAATGAGAAAAAGAGAGAGGGGAGCTTTTTATAACCAATACCAACCCCCTCTTCTATGGTTTTCGTCAAATCTGCCAACTTGGCAAGCCGCTACACAAGTACTTTGAAATAAGAAGTTTTTTCATGTTTAAGATCGGTTTATGATGTAACCCTACGTAAACTTGGTATGGAAATCATATTAATATAAAAAGTTATCTATCCATTATTTAACACCTTCGTACATTCATCTCAACCTTCCCCTTTTTATTTCCCTCGTAATTTTTTTCAGCCCCCCTCTTCTCCGCAAAGCTACCCTACCGGGTAGGGGTAGGGACTACCCCCATCCCCATATCACCCTCCCCCCTAGAACTACCTCCTTTTTATATGGATATTTGCCATTGTATAGGTACTACTGTGCACGTTTACTTGGGCGCTTGTATCGATAAATTAAGTTTCAGAGATGAAGAAAAAAATCAAAAAGGAAAATCCATTGAGCCGAGTGCGATCGAAATCGGTGGCGTAGTTATTTTTTAATCAACAATTAAATAACAATTCTGAATCAAACAAATACAACGGTAGGGGAAGTGTCGATGATGGCTATCCGTACATATACATTATTAATTAATTAAATAACATCTGAAGCATCGATTTCGATTGAATAAGGCTTGATAGATTCCTTTAGAATTTTTTTCCCCATCAGATCGCCACAGTTTAATGATTATAAATTTTTCCCGTAAAGTTTCCAAAAAAATTTTGCTCAGATACATTTTAGGTTATTCAAAAGGTCAAATTTTTTTATCCAGATACTTTGTAAAATCTTATAGCTTATAGCTTATCTCTCCTGTACTGTGATGAATGCGCATTCCCGCCAAATAATCAACCTCCCGTTCTCCTGATGGAACGGCTGCAACTCGCTCCTTTTTATTTTTCTCCATTAGCCTTTTTTATCCCCTAGATATTATTTATTTCACGAGAACATATCAATGAGCAAATAACACAATACCCATAATTTTTTTTTTTTTTTTTTTCGATACAGGGAAAGGGTTGAAATTGCTAACTACTTGGCAAAAAGATGAGTCGAAACTGTCTAAAATCTATATAAGTAAGGCGGTGCACGGCGGTTGACTTTCATAAACGTGCGTTAACATGTTATTGATATACTATTGATTCTCGCTCGCTCATCGATGTTTTCTCTTGTTTCCTCTCTCACTCTCACCCTTCTGCTTTTGCTGTTTTCTGTTCTCAACTTTTTCTTTCGCAACGATTTCGTTCTATACCTCTCTCCTTCTCTACTTTAACATTATATATATATACGTCGATCCTCATTATGCTTCCTCAAGATTCTCAAGAATAACAAGTTAAGTGTATATATGTATACATATGTATTTGCCGAACTGTAAAATTTTAACACACACTGTTGCCAAATCATTTTGCGGAGAATGTGGTCCATTTCGAGAGAGCAGCTCTCAAAGAGAGGATCGAGGCTTCTATTCGTGCATCTGTCTCTCTTATCGTACATTTCCTCTTCCACTCCGATTTCACTTACGTTTGCAAACCCAAACCCTGTAACAATTGGTGATTTTTTCCTATTTATTTTTTTCTTAAGCTTTTGCTTTCCTGTACATGAGTTACTGAAATTTCTTTTTTTTTTACATTAAATGTATATTGAACGAGCGATAACCACAAATAAATTATTCAGACTTTCACGAGACGCTCGATAAAAGGAATATTTTGAGAACGTCTTCGTTGCTGCGAACCATGTAGTTTTCAAAGTGAGATGTGTAGGTAAATATGCGCAACTTTTTTATTTTGGTTGATTTCACTGCATGATCGAAAGATGTTTTTTTTTATGCTCACACTAAAAAATGACGAAGAACAACATCAATTAAAAATTGAACTTTATAGTTCATGTAGGTAAGAGTTAATTTCCAATAATTCCGTGGATCGTGGAAAAAAATGCAGGAACCTCTTTTCTCTATCAACTTTGGGGATATCGGAGAGGAGAGAATACCAATGCATACACAGTCGGCAATTTTATCCTCCATGAATTTAGTAACGAAATTAAGTTGTTGATAAATCGAAAAAAAATATTTCAACGCCATCTCGTGATGAATATAAATGTTTTTTTTTCCCCTTTTCGTGGGAGTTCCTCAATCTCCAAGCCAGCCGATGAATTATTAATTTTCTTTACCTCTTCCGGCCACTCGAGACGCTCGATCGATTTATCTCAAAAACTACTTCTACTCTACTGCAGTTTCTACTTGCCGCACCATCACTGTACAGCCACCACAGTGCGCATGATATACGCAACTCGATTGGTGACCTTAAAATAAGCCATTTTTAGCAAAATAATAAATAATTACTCTGAATGCAAACATTATTCATTGTTTGCAATCGAGTCTTTTATTAATATTAAAACGATTGATTGCTAGGTGGGGGGGAGGCGCAACATTCCCATTGGTTTGCACACGCGCCGAGAAATACACAGTAAATAATTTTTTGTAAATTTACTAGATTTAATGTTGGACAGAAATACGACCCATATGAAATGTAGTATATTTACAAAAAAAATGTAATATTACAAAAGGGTGGTAAGTTTACAACGACGCTTGTAATACCAGAGTACGACTGATGTTTCGGCCGTACTTTTACAAATACAGTAGTGACTTTACAATATCGTTTGTAAAATTACGATGCGCTTGTATAAACTGCAGTAGTAAAAATAACACTTGAATAGTAAGTTTACTAATGATAGAGGTCGTGACTTAGGGTGCCTACATGTACATGGGAAACCTGCAGTCTGGAGAATGCCAGTCAAAGCTTCGGCGGGCGATTCAATTCAAATTGATAGAGATCATAATTTTTTTTTTTCTTGCATTCTGTACAACAGACACCTTGTTTTCAATGAAACTAGACTCTGAAGTCGTATTTTGATTTTAGAAACTGATTTTAGTAAAAAGTTTTAAAAAATTTCGAGTCAGTATAACAAACGACTAGTCGGTAAACAGGGAAATTGCAGTAACAGGCTGCCAGCAAAAACTAGTCATTTGTTATACTTACTCGAAATTTTTTACCAAAATCAATTTCTGACATTAAAATGCGACTTCAGAGTCTAGTTTCATTGAAAACAAGGTGTCTGTTGTACGGAATGCAAGAAAAAAAAAAAATATTGATCTCTATCAATTTGAATTGAATCGCCCGCCGAAGCTTTGACTGGCATTCTCCAGACTGCAGGTTTCCCATGTACAGGCACCCTAAGACACACATGTACAGGCACCCTTCCACCTTCTGTAGTATTTTTTGAAATGAAATTGTAAATGGATAAATAAATTCAGTCTACAGTGAGAATAAAGAACGAAAATTTATTACGATTAACAACAATCTGAAAATTGTTTTACAATTTTTCGGGAAAAAGGTTACAAATCGTTATGAAAATTTTTTTTTTGAAATGAAATTGTAAATGGATAAATAAATTCAGTCTACAGTGAGAATAAAGAACGAAATTTTATTACGATTAACAACAATCTGAAAATTGTTTTACAATTTTTCGGGAAAAGGGTTACAAATCGTTATGAAAAATATATATTTTTTNCGAGCTCTGGCGCGAGCATTACACAGCTGATTTTTAGGTTAAATTTTTTGTAGAACAATGTAAACATTAGGTAGTTTACCTGTTAAGACTACAAAAAACACGCAAAGAAATTCGATGAAAGCTTTAAATATTAACAAAATAGTACAATTAAATGAACATCAGAGTGCGAATTCTACTATTTGCAATCGAAATAATATATCGATTCCAGACTGCCCAATCCTTTTTGCTACTGATTTTCCAGAGGAACAGAATTTATTTAATAATTTATTTTGATTTAATGCAGTGAATAACATATTAAAAAGCCAAAGAATTTTATTAAATGTGTTCATGATTTAGTTTTATAAGTTCACTTACAATGTAAAGAAAGATTCGAAAATAAAAAAATAAATTACCTTACTTTTTTTCTATAGCACTTACCTTATAACTATTATGTATCCCTCACGCTACGAATTCCCCAGCCCGTACTACACCATACCCCACCCCTGGAGCATAGTAGAGCTTTATAAGAACGAGCAATTTTTTTTATTCTAAATTTTAAATGTTGCACAATCATTTTTTAACTTGTAGGCTAGGTCCACAGGTATCATACTTATACAACACAATTTTTTAGCAACTCTAATCCTTATTCCTTTAAGAAATACAGCTCAATAAAATTAGAGTGCCCTGCGTGCCCTGGTCTCCCCTACTGTCCTTTTCTAATNAAAGACATACTAGAGTTACTGTCAGCTAATTATTAAATTTTTCATGAATAACTTACTGCACTAACTTTTGTATATCTCTGCAGAATGCAGACAGCTGAGAGCTGACTTGCACTCGCAACTGTATACTGAGTCTCCGATTATTTAAAGATTTTGTTCTATAACAAGACACTTTTCTCATGTCATCGAAAACTGCATAATAATATATACAAGATAGTATATTTTTTACACCTTACGGGTTATTTATATAAGTGCAGCAGTAGGTTGTATATAGCGTAAGCTTGCATTTCCTATCTAACCCGTCTTAAAACTACGATTTTGTAAGCATGATTTCTTACAATTTTCATCGTCAACCTTAATTTTTTTTTATNATATTCTTGAATTTATAATGGATAAATATAGCTTGATTTTGGCCAGTTTCATTGAAATATGAAGAAGAAAAGTGCAAAATTATATCACACCTTATCAGTCCAACATCTGATTTTTCACTTTTTGCTTTGAATGTTTAATTAATCTTACCAAGCTTGAGCTTGACTTATTCTCTAAAGAGTCACGACTGTGCGTTAACTCTTATTTTTTCGATAGCAAACTTTGGTTTTTTAGAGATAATGTTATAAATCTATACAATCAAAGTAATCTTATCGATGAGGCAGGAGAGTCAGACTGCCCTTAATAAATAATACTTCACACCCGGCATTGTTAACAGTAAGACTGACTTTGAGGTGATTTCGCAAAAAAAAAATAAAAGTGTTAAATGGTGCTGAGAAAAATAACATTCATTTCTAATATAATGTTGTTCAATATTTTGTTCCTGACGTATTTTCGAGAAAAAAATAATTTAATTTCACAATTAAACATAGGCTCTTATAGGGGTGGCTACTGGAACTTTATGTACGTAATTTTTTGAAGATTTTTCTGTTTCTTGTTTATTCGTTTATTTAAAAAAAGTGAAAAATAAGATTAAAAAAATAAATTATTGTTAACAAGCATATTTGTAAGTAAAAGAATATTCTTTATAAGATTTTAATTTATTTAAATAGTAGTTCAAATACAAATTAATTAGCAACCTTCATAAGAGTCTATTTTTAATGTAGGAACTAGGCGATTGTTTTTCTCAAAAATGTCTGAAAAAAAATTGTGAAAAACTCATACGCACATAATGTTCTTAAAAAATAGTAATTTTTTCAGCATTATCTAGAATTTTTTATTTTTTTCCGAAACCCTCTCAATGTTGCTACATAAATATTACTGTATCAATATCAAAGTTTCTTGACACTTTGTACTACAATATCTCGCTCGTCAAATGTTTATAATTCCATAAAAATGAAATTTATATTTCCATAAAAATAAGTATTAGTTAAGTTATATAAAAACTGTGAATATTATTATAGTTAATATTCAAAAATTATGATATTATACATCAACCTTTTCTTTAGTGCTTAAGTACTTACAAACAAATATAAAAAAATTCGTTGATCGTTGTTATGATTTCCAAAAAGTCAAAGAATTATTTTGTTTGGTAAAAAAAAATTCATACTCAATACTGCAAATTTTAGTTGAAAGAAGGTTATGCCTAATTTAATAAATTGGAATTTCTTGTAATTGTATTATTTGTTTGTACTTCATATGTACCCAAATGTAAAAAGTTTTAGTATCTAGTAAAAATAATTTAAGAAAAAATTCAGTAATAGAACGTCGTGCACTTGTACTAAATAAAAACAAAGAATATGTGAAAGACAGTTATTTACATTTTTCTTTATCACTGATGACCAATATCAATAGGTAAATTTACGTGCTTAAAGGCAGTCCAGAGAAAATTGAAGTCTCCTACCGTATCGATAAGATTGACTTAATTTTTTAGCTTTATAATATTATTTATTAAATAACTAGCTATTTCATGAAAAAAAGTGAGATTGACGCACATGTTTGGCATCCTTAAGAATAATTCTGACTCAGACTTGTTAAGATTGATTTAAAGTTAGATGAGAAAGATTTATAATCAGATGTTAAACGAACGACGGATAATTGTCTTTTATTTCGAAGTCATGATTAATCTTACTTAAGTCAGGCCTCATATTTATTTAAAAAAAAAAATGCATGATACTTCTTCTTTTGTCAATTAATTGCATTGATAAAAGTTGGCTATACAAATATCACCACATATCGCTTTAATATTTCCGATTAGTTCACAATAGTTTTACTCGTTTAACCATACCGTTCTATAGATAACTTATTGCACTTACAATAAATAATTTATCCTACTAGTTTTTTTAGGAACGAAAGGATTGACAGACAGCCGACAAGGAAAGAACTTAAATTTTTTCCGGACTGTCCTTAAACACTTGTATACACTAAATTATTTTCCAGTTAAAATTTACTTGTTTGTTTTATTTATATCTGAACGATAATTATATCAATAGAACTATCTTGTAGACACATACTCACCTATGAATATATCTGTACTTGGTTTGGTTCTCAACTTCGAATTCAAAATCTTGTGATAGGATTCAAGTTTATTATTGGTTCTATCTACCATATTAAAAATGCTAAATACTTCAGGAGTAACTTTAACCATCCATTCATTTCGAAAGTAAACATCCCAAAATCTTTTCCATTTGGCTAATTTCTTTTGATCATTTTTAAAACTTTTTTTTATAAGTTTTCTTATTTTAAATGCGTTTTCAGCTTTATCAGCTGGCAAAAGTAGTATGAACAAAATTTTCTTCATAATTTCATAGCCAATAATATTGTTCTCCTTATTATTTTGTCTCAAATATATCCTAGATTTTTTTACATTAGCTTTTCGTATTACAGCCTAAAATAAAAATATGCTAAATTTCAATAGTTTAACTTGCATATATGTAAAATTCATNACATTTTCAATTCAAGGATTTTATTTATTATTAATTAAAGTTTGATACAAAATTGAAGAAAAACAAATAAACAATTACATTATTTCAGAGAAGCAAGTCATGTATTAAGATTTTACTTCAATAGTATTTTGCGTGTATATTTTTTGAACTTAATAGAATATTAGTGTAAATGTTTATTATTGTAGTGTTCACGTTCAACTTGACAATTATTACAATTTTTTTTTTTTTGTACAAAGAGAATGGCTTTTCTTCCCACTCTTGAAGTGAGATAGGAATCATTCAGGGGTATGCATGCATACAAGTATATGTGTTTATTGTGTATATTTGAGGTTACAGAGAATGGAGGTATGCATGTGAGTGTGTACTGTGTAGTTGTCTACTTCTACAGCCTCATAGAGATATGATAAATAGAGCAGGGAAGCGAGACTGAGGCATGTCCACTGGAGCAGAGAGAGAAAAAAGGTTTCGGTATCTGTCTATCTCTCTCTAATTATGCTCTGATTGGTTGAGACTCACATCACCACATATTAAAACCTAAGCCCCTCCCACTCTGCGTAGGATAAGTACACACTAATGCACTATTTCAGTGATGAGTGAAAATATCTAAATCGGATAAATTTTTTTCACCCACACTCTCAATCAAATTCTTTTTTTAAAAGTCTTTTTAATTTCACAGTATCCTTTTAATGAAAGGGCAATCTAGCGAGCATTTAAAGTTCAAGAAAAACATCAATGGTTCCCGGTGAGAAAAATTTTTTTTTTATAATAGTATACGTGGAAATCTGAAGTACTCCTAGAACTTTAGCGCTGAAGTCACGAAAACGACTGTTTTTTTCCATGTTATGTACATAAAAATTAAGGGCAGTCCAGAGAAACTTAGAGTTTTCTACTTTATTAAGGTTTCTTCGATTGTATAGCTTTATACCATTATTTATTCAACAGCTAGCAATTTTATTGATAAAATAAGAGTAAGCCTACATTTTTTACACTTCAGAAAACAGATCAAGCTGTCACGTACGATATCATAGCTACACGTACGTGCGCCCCCTTTTTTGGCCTACTAAAGACGATTGTAGTGGGAGAGAGCAGAGGGATAAGCAGATAAAATGTTGTAGGGAACGCTCTCTTTGGCTGAAACCAGCAAGGAAGAAGATGTTTGGCATCTTTAAGAATAATTCTGACTCAGACTTGTTAAGATTGATTTAATGTTAGATGAGAAAGACTTATAATCAGATGTTCAACGAACGACGAATAATTGTCTTTTATTTCCAAGTCATAATTAATCTCACTTAAGTCAGGCCTCATATTTATTTTTTTTTTAAATGCATGATACTTCTTCTTTCGTCAATTAATTGCATTGATAAAAGTTGGCTATACAAATATCACCACATATCGCTTTACTATTTCCGATTAGTTCACAATAGTTTTACTCGTTTAACCATACCGTTCTATGGCTAAATTATTGCAATTACAATAAATAATTTATCCTACTTATTTTTATAGGAACGAAAGGATTGACAGACAGTCGACAAGGGAAGAACTTAAATTTTTTCTGGACTGTCCTTAAACACTTGTATACACTAAATTATTTTCCAGTTAAAATTTACTTGTTTGTTTGTTTTATTTATATCTGAAAGATAATTATATCAATAGCACTATCTTGTAGACACATACTCACCTATGAATATATCTGTACTTGGTTTGGTTCTCAACTTCGAATTTAAAATTTTGTGATAGGATTCAAGTTTATTATTGGTTCTATCTACCATATTAAATATGCTAAATACTTCAGGAGTAACTTTAACCATCCATTCATTTCGAAAGTAAACATTCCAAAATCTTTTCCATTTGGCTAATTTCTTTTGATCATTTTTAAAACTTTTTTTTATAAGNACGCAACTGGATAAATCTATTGAAAAATGTAATAAATCAAAAATTTATTCATAATACTAACGTACGTAGTCTACTATTTGGCAACAAATTGATTATCCCTAGTGTGATATTCTGGCTCATCAAAAAATCAAAGTACTTTAAGTATGTATAAAAACTTGCACGAATCATACATCTAATTATTGACTTAATCATCTCACAAAAATTCAAACCATGTTGCCAGGCAATTTTCTCAAAACAAATTAATGAAAAATTTATATTCAATGTGGTTTCTTATACGAGGCCACTCAATCTTGATACCATATGATACAATACCTTTCAAATTATACTTTAACGCTCGTTATAAAATTAAAAAGTACTGTTTAAATAATCATGAGCTTTTCAATAATATCAAAAAATTTCGGTTCACCAGGCAGTATTGTATAATATTTAATCAATTAGGTGACTGCTTATGAAAAGATACAGCTTACTTGAACCGTGGCAACTTCATCATCTGATGTTTTTAAGTGTGATAGTCTGATGTCACATAAATAAGTAGTACAGGTGTGATGAGCCACCTTAAAGTAACAAAAACTTTCTTGGTAAATTATAAGTACTTTCATTGAAATTATCAGAAAATTAAAGATTTACGATTATAATTTTGCAAATCGATTATTAGATTTAAAAAAAAATTATTGCTTAATGTCAGGCGTATACACTAGTCTATTTTAAAGATAGCATATCACCACCATGCTATTATCTAGAAGCAATAACTATAATTTTGTCTTAGTAATATTTTGTTTTCTTTATAATATTTAAATAAAGCGTAATCAAATATTTTTATTGAAAATTTTTGCCTAATAATGACAACTGCTAATACTTGGCTATCACAATATTGTGTGGCTATTTTACTATGGCTGTGTAATTACTTTACTACGGTTTTTGACCCTGACTGTACTTAATTAAGCTTGATTAAACATATATTTTTAATCAGCGTGATAAGAAAGATATGGAAAAATTGTAAAAAAAAAAATATTTATTCAATTGCTAAAAAGAAAGTCTTTGCATAGTTCCGAAGATATGTAAGCAACCATAAACGAATTCGTGCATAATTCATATGCTAACATTATACAAACTCGATCACCTATAGTAGCCGTTTTATTAAAAATTACTATGTTAACTTAATATTCAACATTATGAAAAAAAGTGTATTAATAATATTTATTTATAATGTGAAACTAGGCAACTTTAAACACATTCGGTAATTTTTTCAACAGATTCTTATGTTGAATAATTGAACAATAATGCATTTTCGGTAGTAAAGAGAGAAGAGCCATTTTTGGGTCAGGTAACAGAAATTTTAAAATAGAATATGATTGGAAGATTGCTCTCACCACCTGTGCCCTGTGAGAGCAATAAATCTTTTCTAATAGAATTTTTTTTTCAACGTAAATCTTTCAATACAAATATATACATACGATTTGCGAACGCGTCCATAGATAATTATATAGATTTAAGTTGGCTCATCATGCTTGTACTATCCATTTGTGTGACATTATAGACTATCACACTTGAAAATATTGAGTAGCAGGCTCAATATACATACCTATATAGATACGAATCCGCTTGTTTACGTACTGAGGTTAGCCCCGAGTTTCGGACTTTCTTAGAAAAAAGATTAATCAAACAACCTGCTCCTAGTTTTTTTGTAACATATGGCTCGACTTTTAGCCAAAAAAAGCTAAAAATTTGGGTGAGATAATCAAAATACCTTATAAGACTAACTCTAGAATTTAAAATTTGAATGCATTTTTTCGACTTTGGTCGGCAACATGCTCTGCAGAGAGGGAAGTTTTACTGCCTTTTTTATCAATAAACTCCAAGAGCGATGGATTTTCCTGCATCTGCTTGCCAAATTCTTGAATTGAATCGTAGCGCTTGCAAATAGATGTATGTTTCACTCTATTTTGGGCTCGCTGCATAGTTATATAAACATTTTCATAAGCAAAGTATTTGTCTAACCCATCGAGCCTATGAAGTATTAGATTTATAAATAATTAAACAAATAAATCAATATGTGTCTGTGTGTTTGTCTATGCAAATGTATATGGGTCATTAAACAAAAATTGATAAATACGAATTGATAGATGCAATATTTTCACGCCCTAGTTAAGATTTTTTAACTTAAACATTTAGAATCTGAAATTTCAAGTTATATAATATCAAAATTAGTTAGAAACTTTTGGGCCTGACTCTATGATCATTCATTAACCTATGTTAATTTAAATGTAATTTTTAAGAAATTTAAAAAGAGCGTTACGGTATTGACAAGTCTTATTAAAATAAACTATTAACCCCTATAAACATAACATGTATAAACCTTTGAAAACGTATGAAATCTTATTTAAGTGCAGATAAAATACAATTTTCGTATTTATCTACTAACTCTTAAAAGCGAATATTTTTTAATTTACGAAACATTTAAATAAAAAGAAGTAAATTTTTTATTCTTACGCTTTTTGTTAGCACTTTTGTCATTTTAAGGTTATAACTTCTTACTGCAAGAAAATAATGATAATTGTATACTTAAAAAATAAAGTACACACAACCCACATCCCGACTAATACACTCCTAGTACCCTTTTTTTCAACATAAATTCTACATACCTCCTTATGAACATATTTTTTAACTAGTTCAGTGGTGGTGTTCACATTTCTTTTTTTTTTTTTTAATAATTCAAACTTACTCTGAAGCACATTCATCAAAAATATCCTTTGTAGATTTTGTGACGTGCTCTTTAGCTTTTTTTTTTAATGATTTCTCTCAGCTTTTTTTCCAAAGTTTCATGATCACTCTTATAACAAGAGTGTTCTTCCTTGAACCGGATGGAATCAGGATTGTGATCACTGTCGATGTACAATCTGGCTTTGCATCCTTTCTTAACGCAGCAGTACCTCAACTTTTAAGATTCAGTTTATTTTTTGATGTATATGTTTTTAAATCGTATATAAAAATAATTCAATCATCAATTGTAGTCAAATATATTGTTATTAAAACTATTTTGTTGAAACGCGTGACAATGTGAAAATATTTAAATTAACACTGTTACGCATTTTAATAATAGAAGAATGAATGTGACTAAAAAGTTAACATACTAAAATTTAGTACTTTAATTTTTAATTTTAGCGATACCAATAACATTACTTAATGTTGAGATAAATGCCTTCATAACGTACCTTGTTATTTCAGCATTTTTGCATTGTAATTATACCCATCATAGTGTATCCCCCGCAGGCCTTCTTTTTCATCGGAAAATACGGCACTTATCACTAGTGTATATACCACACAAAAACGTACAAACTCAAAGGAAAGAAGAATAAATAAGACATCACGTAGATTTCAATCGATCGGTATACAAAATAATCAGACTCCTCTTCAAATGCAGTTAAGCTGATTGAAAATAATAATAAACGTTAACCTTACAAAACAATGCATAACAACAGATAAACATGTGTGTATACTGATGTACATGGGACTTTTTGCGTAAAATATCATATGCTATATAGTTTTAATGTTCAAAAAGCTAAATATTGTTTTGAATTAAATACTTTAGATACTGACAGTTTTTTTCAAACATTATATGATATGATACAGTATTGCAAATACCATGATATCTCATTTGCTGCTCTTATTTTAATACCATGACTTACAAAATAAATGCACAACTCCATTTTCTTTATAATTCTTATACCAAACGATCTAGCTAAGGAACTAAAAAGAAAAAATTAAAAAAGCTTTCATTTTGTTTTGTAAACATCTAAAAAGTTCAGCATTAAAATTTATAGCTTGATAAATTTATCGACTGATAACGGTATTTTGTACTTGGAAATATTGGCGAAAATGCTGTCTGTGGAAATTTTGTCCATGACCCCAATTAAAAGTTGGTTTGCAGCTAGCTGAAGTATTCCCTATTTTGTAAGAGGAAAAAAAATGTTAATGGAAAAAGTTCATCATCTTTAGAGGTGAATGTTACTCTTTCTTAGGAATTCGGAGATGCATATGGCTGGTAGAAGTCTGGAAATGTAGGGTCTTGAAGAAGAATGGTAGAGTTTCTAATTATGTTTAAGTTTGTTTTATTAAAATTTATGGTGAGTTTCATTAGTAATGAGCGCCTGTGTGCACCGTAGTCTGGGCAGTACCAAAGGATCTGCTCAAAATCTTGGACGTCAAGCCAACGGGGGCAGTCAATGTAATTTTTCCTGTAAAAGCTGGCTGTTGTAATGGTTCGCTCTAATCCTTGAAATGGACGACGTATGGAATCTTTGCAGGTTTATTTTGGAAAACCATGGTTTCGAGAGTGGGTTGATGAACATATTAAAATAGTGGATGCCTTTGTGTTGGGCTTGAGTTAATAAATCATCATCGCTCCTTAAGGGGCTCAAAAATGGCTACTTGGACATCATGTAGTGTATTTAGCTATGCGTTGGTTAGATATTGGTAGGTGAATCCAATAAAGTATGTCCACCTGTCGTAATTTCTGAGCGCACACTGCAACATGGTGTGGAAAGTGCATGTCATGCTATCAGACTGCATGCATTGTGTGTATACCAGGGCTGTTGCATACGCTCATGCAAGGTGGTATGCATGCAGTGCCCATTGCCCCTAACCTCTTCTATATACTTTTATCATTATTTTAATTTATATTAATAAGAATGTTATTACAAACAATTTATTTATTATAATTTCCAGTATTATTCTACATAGTATTTATAAATATCTTTACATAAATTATGTAAAAGATTACACTATAACTTTTGCTGCGCAGCAGTAACAAAAATTAAAAAGTAATGTAGGCGCCCATATTGTCCACTAGCCATATACAGTAACAAATACTTTGTTAATCATTCGATGTGAACATTTTGTTATATGCATGTCCAGGTAGACGATTCTATCTGTGATATTGGGTATCACGTTGTATAAAACTGGCATATATTTATTGTATATTCGCTTTGAGCGCAATTCCGGAATCGCGCCCCCACTGAGACTTTGAGAACGATTGGTCGTCATTAGAAAAGGTAATTATTATAAAATTGAGCTTCCGGCTTCATGCACCAGGTGGTCAACCTTTAAATGTCGCTTTTCTACAAGCATGTGGAAATCAATTCATAGGTAGGGGAGACCAAGGTAATCGTGGCAGTCTGGGTCTGCATGGAATTTAAATAAAAAGAAAATTAATGATAATTTTCAGGTTTTTTTTTTTGAACACCTATACTGATGTCCCTTGAATTCCCTTAAATATTTTAAAGCATTATAATAAGTATTTATTTATTTAAAAAAAAATTCTATATTAGTAGTATTTACATTGATCGGATGATCATTTTCAACAGTTGTTTAAATATTGCCTATCACAGCAACATTTTTACAATTGGGCTTATTTGAAAGCTGGATTCGTTAGCTACAATTTCCTTTTTTTAATTTTTTTAGAAAATATGTAACAACAAAATTATAACAAAAACAAGCAAGCGTATCATATGGGGCACATCGTAGCATCTGGCTGGGGCAGAGCTGATTTTTAGGTTAAATTTTTTGTAGAACAATGTAAACATTAGGTAGTTTACCTGTTAGGACTACAAAAAACGCGAAGAAATTCACTGAAAGCTTTAAATATTAACAAAATAGTACAATTAAATGAACATCAGAGTGCGAATTCTACTATTTGCAATCTAAATAATATATCGATTCCAGACTGCCCAATCCTTTTTGCTACTGATTTCCCAGAGTAACAGAATTTATTTANTAAATGAACATCAGAGTGCGAATTCTACTATTTGCAATCTAAATAATATATCGATTCCAGACTGCCCAATCCTTTTTGCTACTGATTTCCCAGAGTAACAGAATTTATTTAATAATTCACTTTGATTTAATGCAGTGAGTAACATTTTCAAAAGCCAAAGAATTTTATTAAATGTGTTTATGATTTAGTTTTATACGTTCACTTACAATGTAAAGAAAGATTCGAAAATAAAAAAATTAATAACCTTACTTTTTTCTATAGCACACACCTTATATCTATTATGTATCCCTCATGCTACGAATACCCCACCCTTGGAGCATAGTAGAGCTTTTTAAGAACGAGCAATTTTTTTTATTTTAAATTTTAAATGTTGCACAATCATTTTTTAACTTGTAGGCTAGGTCCACAGGTATCATACTTATACAACACAATTTTTTAGCAACTCTAATCCTTATTCCTTTAAGAAATACAGCTCAATAAAATTAGAGTGCCCTGCGTGCCCTGGTCTCCCCTACTGTCCTTTTCTAATTACGACCAATCGTTCTCAAAGTGCCCAGTGGGGACGCGATTTCGGAATTGCGCTCATAAGCGAATACGTGAGCTTATCCGTCACGTCTATATGTGTTAGACATATGAATTTGATTTAAATTTAATGTTATTAAAGTAAAACTTAGGTATTCAATACATAATTTTCTGTAGTTTGATAAGAAAAATTAAAATTTAAAAATCGATAGAATTGATACTAGAAAGAAAAATCAATGGATTGACATTTTTTAGTATTACATTTACTATTTGAAAATAACGATATGTTTTTATTTTTTTTATTTTTTTATTCTTTACTCTGACAATATTTTGGGCATACTATTACAATTCTTTTTGAATATTTCGAGTACTAGCTTGGTACTTTATGGTCTTCTTAGTCCTTTCTAGTCCTCATGAGTCCTCTAATCTTCTGTATTTTGTGCAGTACTTTAACCTATATTTTGCTTCAGAAAATATAACAGAGGATAAGAGTGGACTGATGTGGACCACGCAAGTCTGAGATAATTTTTTGAGTGGATTGATAGAGGACTCAAAGTGTCCGGCTCCTCGATAATGGATACTTGGATAAGGTTTGTGTTTGGAGATAAAAAGTCGACGTTATTCTCTATGGGTAGTAAGACGTCATTAGCAGTGATACCGCAGAAGTTTGCCATTTGTAGAGTAGTTTTTGTGAGCTAAAGTCGAGCTGTGATGCTGTGTATTAGGAGTGAAGTTTTAGGTGGGAAATGTTGTGGACAAGAATTTTGCTTGTCCATTTGGGCAAATAAGGGCGTCTTTATGTTGTTGTTTCAATTGGGTTAGCTTTCGAGAAGTTGTAAACGGAGGCCTGGTGGGTGAGCTGCTTTTCTTTGGGCTTGTTAATATCTTTTTAGGAGTATTCGAAGCGTTGGAGTACTTTTGCTGTGAAGTTCATGAGTTGCATTGATAAGATCTTGCATATTGTCTCCCCCTCCTCTAGTCCAGGGAAATCGGAGAATCTTGGTCTCTTGTTTCTGCTATTTAGGTCATTGTAATCATGTCAGGCTTCTTCGACTGTAACAGATTTTTTAACTACATATGTTAATATGCCTTGCTTGTAATTCTGTTAGTGTTTTTTCTTCTCTTAGTTTTTTCGGTAGGATCGTGATAGTTTTTTTTACCTTCTAAAAGTAACGCTGGTGCAAAACCGGTAACTATAGGTTCTGTTTAATTGCATTTCTTTACGCATTCATGTGCTATGGTTGTCCATGGCCGCTTTCCTTGTTTTTCATTTATCTTACACCTTATTTTATTTTTTTTTTACCCAGTTTACCTCGATAGTTCTTAGGCCAAGTCGCCGGGGCTACCCGCTCACCACCTATGTGTAGGGATGTATTGCCGAACCCATTTTCCAACCCTTTTACTGATGTTACACCTAATCCATGGGCACAGTGTGAGTATCTTCGGTGAGACACCTTGCCAGTTAATCTGACACTCTTTGCACCAACGTTGCATCGGGTCTACTCGCCACTGTGTAGCCTTTCCCCGGGGAGGACTCCATATTTCAGGACGTTCACTCCTCACCGGTGAAGCAGGCGACCTCTGCCGAAGCATCGGATCCAGGTTATTTAGCATCCCCGGAGAAGTCTCATGTTTCAGGGACCACTCCTCATCGGTTAGGCCGGCGATCCCTGCTTGGTGCATCGGATCCGATAATCCCTACCTCCTATCACTGTTTTGCATTCACTTAGGCCCGAAAACCTGTGGGGCAAGGAAAAAACTCTGGAATTGCTCTGAAGACAAATTCCATAGAAAAACCCGCCCCAAAAAACAGCCGGGGTTACATAGGAACTTTTCCGAGCTGGGGGTCGTGCAGTTAGGTATCCCGGCTATCCGAAAATGCTGTTCTCTAATGGACAAGCGACTTACCTTGAACTCTATCCCGATCTAATAAATGCTAACGTCTCCGGTGACATACCAGGAGACGTGTTTAGCTAGAGCACAATCTGCTTCTAGCATTTGGGGTTTCATGGCCACTCTTCCAACCGCCCTGGGGTTACCAGAGATGATTTTGCTACAACAGCAAGCCAGGGAAAACTCTAGAGGGAATCTAAAGTGGAGAAACATTTGCAGTCTCTTGTTTTTATTATTAGATCTTGAATCAATGGGAATGCTTGCAATTGAGGTATAACTATTTTATTTAGTTCTCGAAAGTCTATACATAATCTAGATTTTTTTCTATCGTCTGTTTAAATGCTAAAGTTACTGAGGCAGCAAAAGGATTAAGATTCTCCTATTAACTAGTATTTAATAACATTGAGATTTGTTTTTTTTATTTCCTTTTTATATTCAATCGTGCACCTATACATATGTAAGGACTTTTACTGCAATATTTATCTATAGTAATAACTCTATGCGAGCTTCGTATTCTTCAACTGAGCCAACATCATATTTATCTTTTGCAAAAATTGGTTTATATTTATCTCGAGAATTAATAAATTTTAGTTTTTCGATGGAAGTTTAGAGCATGTAGTAAGATTTGAAACTTATTTGTGTCTATGTTTTTATTAAAATTTATTTTTTTAGTATAAATACATTCAGAATTTTTTTCTTTTTCCTTCTTTCGTAATATTTGTAAATTTTTATTTTTGATTAATTTAAATTCTTTCATCATATTTAATCCGATTAAGAAATCAAACTTGAATTCCTCACTTTCTACTGCGAACATATCAAATTGACTTTTTCTATAAAATAAATTTTTACTCTTATATTTATCATTCCATTCGCTTTCGTTGCACCATTAATCGCCATCAAATTAGCTTTTTCCGTTTTAAGTTTATCATTTTCGTTTTTTAATTTTATCAATTTATAATTTATTAAGGATAAATTTGATCCTGAATCATAAATCCCGATTACTTCTACTGAATTGTTTATAAGTAATTCGATGTTAACCAATGGTGGAACTACAAGTTTTTTTGAGCTGCGCATCATTTAATTCGACTTCTAACTGAGAGTTGTTTGTTAAATTAATTTTATTCTTTTCCTCTTTTTCATCGTCAGCTGAAATTTCGTTTGATTTAAACCAACAATTTGATTCGAGAGTGAAATTGAGTGCCTTTATTTAATTTTTCGCATATTTTATATGTACTGTAAAATTTCTTTTTTTCTGAAGTTTTCTTTCTAACTCAATATTAATTTTTATGGATTTCTCTGTAAAGGTCCTCGACTTCTTTTAAACTTTCTCTATTGTTTTGTTGTTACCATACGCATCAAACCAAAACCCCATAAGCAATTCCAAGTGGAATTCCAAATGTATTATAAGTGTGTTTATAGGTGGAGTTGCAAACACACAACGTTGCGTCCGAAAATTGATTAACTAATTCATTTATTTTGCAATCATGTAAATATTTTCTCACCTCAAGCCTTATAGGGAATGCTGAAACAACACAACTTCTCTCTTTTACTTGAAACCTTTATAAAGTTAAAAATCGTACGGCCAGATAGTAAACCTGAGCCCGAGTAGGTTCTTAATATCATTCAACCTTTCTCGTAGATTCGCAAAACTATAAGCCTTAAGCTACCTTTATGGGAGTCGTCGGATTTTCAAGTTCCGGATGAGACTGTACAAAACAACTCCTGGAATGAGCCACGCTCCAAAGAAAGATCAGGTGGCTTTTTAAACAGCGACTGCAGCTATGCCTGGATAAGCTGCGACAAAAGTTTATTTGTAGTGAATGTCACGTCTGGTGAGTACGTAACATCATGGACCTTCACCGAAAAAATAACCACTGTGTCAGCCTTTCCTGCTCGTCCCGGACATTTGCCCCTAATCCTTGTGGGGCTCGACAATAACGCTATTAGAATTCAAGATTCCGTTGGGCAATTGTGTGTTTTTGATTGTTGCATTTCTAAAATTTTATGTACTATTCTAGTGAGTATTATTTGTTTTCAGTGCCATGTACTAGTTTTATCTCATAGTAGATGGTTTTAGCTTTAATGGGATACTAATTATTTTTAAAGGTACCAGCTGGTGTTGAACAAGCGTGTGTGATGTACGGTGGGGCCGACTGGGAAAATTTTAATGAAGAAAATCGAGACTTAGTTTTTCCAGAAAATAGTGGATTAATCTTTGTGTCACTCAGAAACTTACAGCACTTGATAGTTGATCTTAATAGAGATTTATGGTCTAAGTCATCTTACAGTGATAAGCCTATTGTAGCCTGTTTAGAATTTGTTAATTCTTCACCTGCAGTACAACCTTCAAAAAGTAATGAAGTAGAACCTTCAGAAAGTAATGAGCTAGAACCTTCAACAAGTAATGAAGTAGAATTATTCTTTTCAGCATACAATTTGATAAGTAAAGGTAAATTTTTAACTTTTTTTTCTCGCACATAACTGTATTGGTGATTGTCAAAATGATATGTTGTGATTTTAGAAACTGAACAGCATATTAGGTTCAATAGAAAAGAATTTGAGGCTACTGCACTGTTCAACGAAAAACTATGCACTGTCCTGCACTGTTCTACAAAAATTGGCTGTTTGATAAGTGGTTGCTTAGGTCGTATTATGATCTGGGAGTTTAATGGATCTTTAAGTTGGATAAGTCCACTTCTTGACAAGTACGCATTTATCACTCATGCAGTACTTCTTGAACCCGCCGACGATCCCAAGCCCTATTGCTTTATGTGGGCCGCTTATCAGGTAAACATCTTTTTTTCTCCTTCAATTATGTAACTCGATATTCACATATTAATTTTAAAATACATGTTTTTAGGGTAGTACACCAGATTCAGTAACAGTGTTACGCATGTATGTGTTAATGTTTAAAAACAAGAGAGACGATGAGTTTGGTGAAAACCCGACTTTATATTTTAACTTGAAGCCAGACCCAAGTCTAAGATTTGAGATCGAACTAGAAAAAAATGAAAAAGTCCACAGTCTCGTTTCAATCGAACGAGTCAATCGCGACGCATCGGATTTACGGTTCCGTCGAGGCGAGGAGTCCTTATTACTCATCGGGACCCAAGAGAGATCCCTGCTTTTCGATTTAAATAGATGGTACGAAGAACAAATGCCATCTACAGTTGCTGGATGCCGAAACCCTAATAATATTTTGGCTTGTTACAAAGCGCGACAAGAGAAACCTTCTCGCGAAGAAATAATATGTTGTTCTTATAAGCCAAAGACATTGCGAGAGTTTGCAAAGAATGTTTCACACTCTCCAGAGGTATTTTTTTACCCTCGTTCTTTGAGTTTGGAGTGGATGAATTTATCGGAGAAAAATGTAGTGTTCTGGTTGACTCGAGGGGTGCAGTCAGAGCTACTGCGAGAGATAACCACAGCTGGACCCATTGTACTAATCATGCCTAATGAAACCTACCGTAGGTGTCTTCTTGCAGGGCTTGTGCCTTTTGATTTCACCGTTCAAGATTATAGTGTAAGAGTAGAACAAAAAGTAGCTCGAGAAATGCTGCTGTCGTTATGCCTAGATCAACGGTGGGCCAATTTCTTATTGCGCTGTGCCATAGAGTGGTCGGATGGCAGTGCAGAGTATCTATACTTAAAATTTCTGAGGTGGAGTATCCAACGTGGATCTCAAATCAAGTTGATGGCCGATCGTTTGTGCAAGCCGTTGTTTGATCAGTCGGGTGTCAATATAGACGAGTCTGAGTTGAAAACGTTACATCACTGTGTTCAGCAACTCGAATGTTTGAAGACCGTTATATCAAAATTACCCAATACTGAATACGATTCAACTAAACATAAAAGGGCCCTTAAAAAAATAGCAGCCTATTTTCAAGTTGTGTTGTGGTTTAATGATGTCGGTCTGTTGCCGGAAATGCAAAACATCGACGAAAGCGATGACGTGCAAATTTCAGCGCTTACGAAAATTCAGTATCCAAGAAATAAACTTGTAGAGTCTTACAAGAAAAAAAGACGAGACGCTTGTACCAAGGAAAATAAGGAAAATGATGTTTTATTCATTGATCAATTGATTGCCAGAAATTGTTCACCGCTCAAAGTGCAATGGAAAGAAGAGTCAGACAGTGAGTGTCCTAGTCAAGATGGTCTTTATCCTCCTCCATCGCTGCAGTCTTTGCTTAGGAGTTTTTTAACTGACTGCTATTGCGAAGAAAAAAGTGACGAAGAGGAGGATGAAGATGGTCAATTACCTGAAACGTACACTAAACACTGCATCGTCTTCTACTTGCTCATGGACCTGTGCATGATTCTCAAAGACTCAAATTCAGCAGTCGATCAACTTATGAAGTATCCCGCAGCTTTTAAGTTGAGTCCTAGTATTATTAAACTCATCCGAGCTTTTTGGCTTCTCGATCACGAGGATTACGATGGCTTTTTCAACATCATGACAAGCCAAATTGTTTCCAGCAATGACATCGAAGACTGGCAGCATGAACTCGCTATAAATTCACTTTTAAAAAACAATCAACACAAATTAGGTACGTTTTCAAATTTTAAAAATATGTAACATACATTCGCAAGCTGTCAATTAATTTTTTTTCATCATTTCTTTTTTACCAGCTCTAAATTATCTGCTCATTATTAAACCACCAGTGATATCGTCCGATCATCGGCGCATAATGATCGATCTGGCGGTGGAACAGGGTCATCTACTGTTAGCATTCCATGCACGACCGCAATCGGATTGCGGACCGTTACTCACGAGTTTCTTCCACTCATGTGAAAAACATGGAAAGCTCAGAAAAATTTTGCAACTTCCCTTAAACCCGGAAGAAGAGAAAGCCTTTGACAATTATCTCATAGAAAATAATAATGACAAAACTAGATTGATCCACTACTTGCTGACGCACCGCCACGTAGAAGCCAGCCACATTTTTTCTGTAAAAAAAAACTTTAACCCACATCAATCAATTGATGAGGAAATAAACTTTAACTCACCCGCTTGGAATTTACTAAATTTGGTTCACAAAAACGTACCCGAAATCTCAAAACGTTTTGCAAACAGCTGGAGAAAAAATACCTCGACATCGGCCAAGGGACGACGATTTTCACCATATCCCATTATAAATAACAACAATGAGTCTCATAAATTTCACCATAAACCAATGTCTCAATCGAGAGACGTTGATGGTGATGTTTACAACTTGGCAGTAGAAAAAACACTTGAGACGTGTCTCAAGCCCGATCGAGGTGGGCTTGGACCATTAAATTATACGCCTTTTCTAACTGCGCCATGCGCAACAATTAATACTCAACCAAAGTTTGTTACTCAAATAAATAACAATGGTAATATAAATGATATGGTATACCCAAAACGGAAGGTCTTCACGGGAAAGAGGGCTTTAAAAATGGTAATTGAGCCCGATAATGAAATAGTCAAAAAGCAGCAAAAACTTAACAACGAATCCAGGGACTCAACATTGAATGGTTGAATAATTTATCTACATATATATATATATATA
>NW_019379573.1:866371-879420 GCF_000648655.2 Copidosoma floridanum
CAGGGGAAATGGAAAAAATATTGGAACATGTAAAAAAAACATCCGATGTTCCAAAAATATTCATGGAAAAAGTCTCATCATCATCTGATGTTAAAGAACCTGAGGAAAATAGCAACATGTTAACTTTACCAAACAACTTACTTATGAAGCCGATAGATCATTGTGAGGAAGAGTATTTTAGCAAATCCACTCTTACAAAACGAACTCGGGGACGACCCAAAAAAGTAATTAAATTATCAGAGTCATCAAAACCAACTACAACAATACGCACGAGGAGAGCTGGATCTTCTACCAATAATGTAGCCCCTACAGTGAAACCCACTAGGGAAACTAGAGCTGTATCTGCTGCTAAAAAAAATGTTGATTTGAAAACTGACAAAATGGCTAAAGAACAACAAGTATCTACAGTGCGGTCGTCGAGAGCATCTAAATTAAAAAAAAATACTTCGATACTTGCTGACAAACGCTCAAAGGCTGGATGGATATCCAAGGATGACGAACAAATTACATCTACTGAATCGGTACCTGCCAACGATAATCTGCCAATGTCTCACACTCGAAGTACAATAGCTGAGTCCGTAGACAATGATATAAAAGGATTGCCAGAAATAAGACCAATGAGAGCCAGGACCGTATCAAAAAATAAACAACAATCAACCACCACCAGAAAAAACAGAGCAGGTTCGGTAGTCCACGAAAATGATCAGGCTACACCCACAGAGAAAGAAGATAATAAACAATGTTTGAGGAAGACGCGAGCCTCGTCACTGGCAAAGGAAACCAGTAAAAATATCACCAATTTAAGAAACCCACCAGCCAGGGCAGAAATTATACGAGCAATCCAGACTACGAGACCTTCTAGTTCAAAGCCCAAGATTCGCAGGCGTAAGTGCTCTGTCCAGTCAGAACCGGGAGACATAGAAAAAATTTTAATTGACACAAGAACTGTAAAGTCGAAGAGTAAAGCGGAAAAAAGGAATACGGCAGGTCGAGGTCGCAGAGCGACTAGTGTCGATTCAATCGTGAGTGTGCCTGAAGGTAGGCGTGTAACACGCAGTTTACTCTCTAAAATGATCATCAAGGAAGTCATCCCCGAAGAGCCAATATCCATGAAGCAAACGAGAAAGAGAAAATATGCTTCTTCACTTACTGATAATGAGGCTAAGAAAGTACGTGATCAACTCGAGGATACTGAAAGTGAAGACTACAGATTTGCATTACCCGAAACAGTTGAAGATGTTCCGGTTATCTCTGAAGGTTTGTGATCAAAAAAGGCATATTTACCGCAACATTTAAGGTAGTTGTTTTCCAATTTATAGGTTAATCGTATGTATAAAGATACAATAATAAGGTTATGTTCAAATATCGTCCCGTATTCGTTTTCGTTATGTTAACCCACAAATGGCGCATCTAGCGGATTTTTGGTCGATCTAAAACATGACAGGTATCATAGTTTACATGTCACCTGGTAAAATAATACACATGACTTATTTAATTCGTTTTATTGATATATGAGGCTTGTTCGGTATCCTCTATGAACTTGATATCGCCATCACTCAGAGGAAAAACGATAAACGATAGGATTGTACATGTAGTTGTAAGGCTGAGCAAGTGTAAGTATATGTAATAGGTGAACTTGTATATTCAACAAAGTACATTTAGAGATTATTAAAATGAAAGCAAAGAATAAGAAAAATTTCTTATGACATTTTTACCAACATAGGCACGAGAAGTTAATGCGATTTCCACTGACATAACACCGAAATGGGGGAAAAAAGCTAAAGATCATGTGAAACACGTATACGAGCAATTTGGTATTCGGTACATTGCAATAAAAATATTGCTTCTCCGGTGTAAATTTACTGATTGTTTATTTTCTGTATGTCGTCTGCTTGGCACGATTATGATTACGATTTCCCTGGCACCACTTAATTCTAAACTTCAAAATAGTGTCAGGTTTTAGTTCTACTGAAATACGCTAAATGCGTCACTTGTGGGTTAACATGACGAATTTAAAATATCAGAGAGAAATGTGAATGCCTTTCCGTACGTAGGTACATAAACATCTGCATCTATCTATTTGTAACTTGTACTCATGTGACAATGTGGTGTTGCCCCTTACGTGATACTCTTGGTTATACTGTAAAAACTATCAATATTATAAATACTGCGACGGACATTGAAAATAAAAAGACCTACTCTGGACTTGATATATTTACAACAAGAATAGTAAATTTACTACAGTAATTGTAATGCCTGCCATGATGGAGTATTTTACTTTTGCAAGATACTTAATACTCAAACAACAAATAGTGTGAACATGACTGTTATTTCTATTAATGAAGTTTTAGACGAGTATAGAGAAACAATTTATACATGTTTATTTTTATTATACATTAATATTTGTATATTTGTAAATAATCGTTTCGTAAATATAAAATCCTACTTAAACTTTACAGTCAATATGGTAATGTTACTACGAGATTTATAAAACTGAACAATACAAGTAGTAAATGTATCATGATGAACTTAGTAAATTTACTATGACGGGCGTTGGTAATAAAAAGACCCACGTGCAACGTAGTATAATTGCAATGGTTGATATTTTGACAAATTCGGACACTGTAATTTTATGACCAATGTGGTACATATACATAAGACTTTTTTTACAGTGTATCTTTCAAAATCAAACGAAGAGCACTATTTTGATTACTATTACTTTAAAACTATGTGGTAAAAAATTCTCAAAAAAATGTATGTGTTTCTTTACTGTCTAAGATAGTTTTCAGTAGTTTTTCAATTATTTATAAATAGGCGGTAAGTTGCAATTTTTTAAATAATGGGACTATGTAGTGTTTGTACCATTGCTCTAATATTAAAAGAGTGATTTTTTGACGAGGATATTATAATAACGACGTGGTTAATCGGTCTCAAATTTTTTACACATATTTCTCGACGNGTACCATTGCTCTAATATTAAAAGAGTGATTTTTTGACGAGGATATTATAATAACGACGTGGTTAATCGGTCTCAAATTTTTTACACATATTTCTGGACGCTTAGATTAGTTTTGCTGAAAATTCGTACCTTTTTAAAACTTTTGATTTAGGAAACAACTAGCTTAAAGTAACTAAAAATCGAATTTTGAGAGAATGAACGCAAATTTTATTTTCAGATGTTTGTCAAACGATCACTTTCAAATTTGCACATCCAACTGGATTACAGAAGTAAGTTCCTTCAAGTAAAAAAAAAAAAAAAAAGAATTTTGATGTATTAAATTTGTATGAATTTTTCAGATTTCTAACGCCAATTCGCTTCGATGGGGATGAGATAATGAGTGTCTTGGAGCTAGATCATACTGGTAATGTAGAAAACCCCGTGGAAACAACTTCACGGCAACCTCAAACCTATTTTATAATGCCGTCAATATTTACAGACCGAATAAACCAAAGTACGTCATTGCCAGGGGAAATGGAAAAAATATTGGAACATGTAAAAAAAACATCCGATGTTCCAAAAATATTCATGGAAAAAGTCTCATCATCATCTGATGTTAAAGAACCTGAGGAAAATAGCAACATGTTAACTTTACCAAACAACTTACTTATGAAGCCGATAGATCATTGTGAGGAAGAGTATTTTAGCAAATCCACTCTTACAAAACGAACTCGGGGACGACCCAAAAAAGTAATTAAATTATCAGAGTCATCAAAACCAACTACAACAATACGCACGAGGAGAGCTGGATCTTCTACCAATAATGTAGCCCCTACAGTGAAACCCACTAGGGAAACTAGAGCTGTATCTGCTGCTAAAAAAAATGTTGATTTGAAAACTGACAAAATGGCTAAAGAACAACAAGTATCTACAGTGCGGTCGTCGAGAGCATCTAAATTAAAAAAAAATACTTCGATACTTGCTGACAAACGCTCAAAGGCTGGATGGATATCCAAGGATGACGAACAAATTACATCTACTGAATCGGTACCTGCCAACGATAATCTGCCAATGTCTCACACTCGAAGTACAATAGCTGAGTCCGTAGACAATGATATAAAAGGATTGCCAGAAATAAGACCAATGAGAGCCAGGACCGTATCAAAAAATAAACAACAATCAACCACCACCAGAAAAAACAGAGCAGGTTCGGTAGTCCACGAAAATGATCAGGCTACACCCACAGAGAAAGAAGATAATAAACAATGTTTGAGGAAGACGCGAGCCTCGTCACTGGCAAAGGAAACCAGTAAAAATATCACCAATTTAAGAAACCCACCAGCCAGGGCAGAAATTATACGAGCAATCCAGACTACGAGACCTTCTAGTTCAAAGCCCAAGATTCGCAGGCGTAAGTGCTCTGTCCAGTCAGAACCGGGAGACATAGAAAAAATTTTAATTGACACAAGAACTGTAAAGTCGAAGAGTAAAGCGGAAAAAAGGAATACGGCAGGTCGAGGTCGCAGAGCGACTAGTGTCGATTCAATCGTGAGTGTGCCTGAAGGTAGGCGTGTAACACGCAGTTTACTCTCTAAAATGATCATCAAGGAAGTCATCCCCGAAGAGCCAATATCCATGAAGCAAACGAGAAAGAGAAAATATGCTTCTTCACTTACTGATAATGAGGCTAAGAAAGTACGTGATCAACTCGAGCATACTGAAAGTAAAGACTACAGATTTGCATTACCCGAAACAGTTGAAGATGTTCCGGTTATCTCTGAAGGTTTGTGATCAAAAAAGGCATATTTACCGCAACATTCAAAGTGAATAAGAATCGAATTTTTAGAAAATGAAACTTTTATTTTCAGATGTTTGTCAAACGACCACTTTCAAATTTGCACATCCGACTGAATTACAGAAGTAAGTTCCTTCGAGTAAAAAAAAAAAGAATGTTCGATGTGTAAAATTCATATGAATTTTCCATATTTCTAACGCCAATTCGCTTCGATGGGGTTGAAACAACGAGTATCTTGGAGGTAGTTGATACTGGCAATGTAAAAAAACCTTGGGCCAAAATTCAACCGCGAAGCTGTTTTATCATGCCTAAAAAAGCGAAAAACAAAGAACAATGATGTGTCAATAGAATGTTTTTCATTTAATCTGTTGATATTTTGTCGTTTTTCGTTTTTTTTTATTTTTTTCCAAACGAGAAAGCAGATTGTAATATACTTTTGTAAATAATTGATTAATACATCATTATAGTTTTATAAAGGTTTGAGTCTAGTAATTTTTAAGCAAGTCCTAAATTCCCTTTCATACATACCTCATATATCATATCAAGCAAACAAAACATGTTAAGATCATGGAATTTAATACATATCAATCAATTGTCGTCACATGTTAAATAAATTTTTTTGACACTCAACATTCAAAGCCACTGATAATACCAGTACTTTACTTTTTTCAGGCCACAAAATACGATATTTAGTATTATTGGAATTAAGCATCCCTTGAACGCTACTTTTCAAATTCGGTATAAGAAAATAAAAATAACGTCAGCATTTCAGATCTTATCAATTAGTTCATGTAGAAATTTACCATACAATTTTTATCAAAAAAGGCATATGCTACAGATTCTTTTGTCTCTTTCGTTTTTTTGAACATGAAGTCTATGAAATCCGAAATAGTCATCCCATGTAATATAAATAGACAGTCACAAGAAAATAAAACAATAGCTATTGTATTAAAATTTTACGTACTTATCGTTTTATTTTTCATCTACAATTTATGTGATAAATTAGGCAAATTCGTAATACATATCAGTTAGCGTGCAAAATAAATAACGTTTAATCGTCGATTCGACATTTCGACTAGAATAGCACAAATGTAAAACGCTCAATACATACGTGTGTATATGTATATATCAAACAATGAGAATAGTTATAAAAGCGGTTGTATACATAAAAAAGGTCAATTACCTCCATAAGCTGAGAGAAATAACTTAAAAATACTGCAACAGGTGGAAAACAGGAAGGGATCAAACACGTTATTTATGTACAACACAAGTAGATAGTGGGAACTACCCTAATATCCAAATTAAAAAAAAAAAAAAAAAAAAACAGTTGCTCGGAATAAAAATAAGAATCAGTAGCGCGCGTAGCGACCGTAGTAGTTGGCTGCACGACCACCCTCGATGGGATTGCAGGAGAAGAGTGAGTTCCCTCGGTAACCCTCGGCGCACCTGAAAAATAAGTGATAATTTTTTGTTTTATCGATTTATCGATACCCACGTATTGAATAATTTACATAAATTTTATCACTTAATGTATTTTTTTTTTATACCTCCTTGATACTTAGTGTGTATTTCTTTTAGTATGATTAATAATACTTACTGGCACACTGCAATGTGTCTTCTAGGTGTACAATTGGCATTTAAACCGCACTCACGGCCCGTGCACGGGTTCTGACAGGCAAAGTTGATGCACGCCTGATTGTCCGGGTACTCGTTGTTGGACAAGCACTCGCCCCTCTTACAGCTGATAACATAATATGTCATACATCACACAATATTTTCTCAGATATACTTAAATCTGATCAAATTGCATACAATGCAATATATATATATACACGCGTGTACGATTAGCGCGTTTCCAACATAGCCGTGGGGACACCTGCACACCGGGCGCTTCTTACCCGTGTTGTCATGGCCCGGTCGGCACTCGGCGTTGGCACCGCACGGATTCCCGCTGCACAGGTCCTCTGCAAGTCAATGAACATTGTAGCCCAAAAGAGTTATTGTTGTTAACGGGGGCATTTTGCATAATGTAGGCGCTAATATTAATTTAATACACGTATGTATGTATATATTATACCATCGGTGAAGGGCCGACAGAAAACGAAGGGGTCGCCAGTTTTGTCCCTGGGACAACTGCAGACGGGCGTTACGTCGCGGAGCTCGCAATTGGCGTTGGTGCCGCAGGTGCCCTCGCAAGGATCGACGCATTTCTGATAGAGGCAGGCAGGCTTGCCGGCAGGACAGTTGGAGTGCTGGGTGCACTCGGGCTGGCAGGATATGAGCGGGTTACCCAGCCAATTCTGCAAGAATGAGAAAAAAAAATTTAATGGTTATGTATTTTACGTATGTAATGTATATGTGGTTTAAAAGATGTGTATAATGATGATGGTGGTGACCTTGGGACAGGCACAGTTGGCTCGGTGGTTGATGACGTTGCACTCGGCGCTCTCGGCGCATACGGAGGCGCACGGGCTCTCGCAGCGAAAGTCCTTCGAGCAGTGCTGGTGCTGGGGACAGTCAAAGTCGGACTCGCACTCGTGACGGCAGCCCTCGAGAGGACGCCCTCGGTATCCCGACAATCAAGAGCACACCGCCACGCCGTTCTTGACTTCGCACTTGGTGTTGGCCCCACAAGGATTTGGGCTCTTGCACGGCGCCTCTGTTTGGGATATCATCATGAAATTTACTTTTACGCCAGGGAGTAAATGTATGTAGTTGTTTATAATATTGAGAAAAAAAGAAAAGAAAAAAAAATGTACTTGCCAGGGTCGTAGACGCAATTGTGCAGAGGATTGCCCGTGTGACCTGGAGGACAGTTGCACACCGGTATGTGGTTGATCGTCTGGCAGAGCGCGTTTGTGCCGCAGGCGTAGGTACACGGATCGATGCATCGGTTCCCGCTGCAGGTGCGGCTTCCAATGCAATCCTCGTTTATTGCAATTTCGGGGACAAAACAAATATATTATTTCTTTTATTTGCAGGATTTTTCATCCCCATTGATTCCCGTTAAAAATTTTAAAATTATATTTTAGTATTGGTAAAGTAAAAAAACATATACGCGCTCGGTTAATGATTGTTGATCAAAGTGACCATGCACACCTTTTATTTAATTGTACTATTTTTCTTTTTTACTCGCATTTGTTTTGTTTTCAGAAAAGAAACGAGTTAATCGGTATAGTAGTTGTTCGAATCGTAATAGAAGAAGATAAAAAAAATAAAATAAATTGTGAGAACTAGTCAATAACACGATCCAGAAATGTGTGATGAAAATATTACGAAATAAGTCTCGATGAGGAACCAAAAAAGGGGCTACGTGACCTTGCGCGTTCGCCACGCGTAATAATGTAATCGTTTGCCATGCAATTATGGTACATACAAGTGAGCTTGATACTCCACTTGTATGTACTATATTTCCGTAAATATATATTATGTATTATGTATCGACTGTATAGTGTATCTTATTCGTAAATCCATTTACGTATCCATTAGCTCATTTTACAAAAAGATTGTAAACTTAGGGTGAGATTACATGGAGTCTGGCAGTCTGCAGACTGGCAGAATCGCACTAAGTTTAAAATATGTTTCAATACTAATATTTAAAACCTGTTACGTAAGCAAAGAAATAATTATCGTAATACATTTGCATTTCTGTATTAACTGATATTTATGAAAAAAAAGGCGACGAAAAACGTTTTGTCACAGTTACATATTGTTAAACATACCAGGTTACATCAGTGACCCTACTGACCGACTGTGCGATGTTAACATAAATCTATAAAAAAAGTTATAAAATAATATTTTACACGTTTTATTGTAATTGAAGTTGATTGTAACTAAGCCTTTATTCTTTTCTGACAATAATTACAATTTTTCCTTTATTTTACTAAATTATTCTGAGATGTTATAATTTAAACATAATTTAAACTTAGCGCGATTCTGCCAGTCTGCAGACTGCCAGACTCCATGTAATCTCACCCTTACTATTACGCAGTATTAAAATTACTATGGAAGTTGTAAAATGGACTACAATCTGACTTGTATATTTACTACATTTAATATGGGTCGCAGTTCTGTCCAACATAAAATCTAGTGAAATTACAAAAATTTTGTACAACTACGAAAATTTTTGTAATTTTGCAAAAAAAATTGTACTTTTACATTATTTCATTTAGTAAATTTTTACAATTCGCTAGTAAAGCTTTTTTACTGTGTAGTGCTCCACTGGAGCTATTCACGTAGGGCTATTCACATAGACATTTTTTGCTTATTTCATTGTGAACGTTCATATTGAAAAGGGGGTTCCACTGTTGCGCTAAACTCAAAGTGAGTGAACAGACTGAATAGACCTTTACTGTGTTTTCAGTAAGTCAACATAGTTGCGACCATTGCGATTTTTGGACAAAAGATAAATTGTAAACTTGCCGCAAGTAGCATAAGAAATGTCAAATATTTATTGTTTATTAACAAAATTATTTGCGGCTGGTTTGTAATTGATAAAGTAACTTTACTGTAAATAGCAATAGTTATTTGGATCAGCGCCATCTAGCGGTCTTGATTTTTTGGCCAAAAGTGGCTTCTAAAATTCTTAGTCAGAGCAATAAGGATTAGAGCCATTTAAACAATTATAAACCAGCCGCAACTCATGATAAAGCTACAAATTAAAAAAATAACGATAAATGTGTTTTAGACGGCAAGTTAGCAATCTATTTTCTACTATAAAATCGATCTCTTATGTACTCATACTTTTGAAGATAAATTTTCGAGTAGCAGATAAATTGGTCACTCGCTGCCAAAAACACAGGTATGATTATTTTTTTTATTCTGTAGCTTCATTATGAGTTGCGGCTGGTTTATAATTAATTAAATGGCTCTAATCGTGGTTGCTCTGATTGAGAATTTTAGGAGCTACTTTTGGCCAAAAAATCAAGACCGCTAGATGGCGCTGATCCAAATAGTTATTGCTATTTACAGTAAAGTCACTTTAATTATTATAAACCAGCCGCAAATAATCTTGTAAATAGACAATAAATAGTTAACATTATTTATGCTACATGCGGCAAGTTTACAATTTATTTTTTGTCCAAAAATCGACCTCTACAAGTTAATAAATGTTCTACTTATCTTATATGGCACATAAAATCTACCATATTTACAAAATTACAATAGTTTAGACCATTTACTACTGACTAATGGAAGCACAACCCTTTAACTTTATATTTCCAATAAACAGTTAACTTATATAATATGTACATACCAAGATTTGTGTTACAAAAATCTTGAACAACGATTAAATAGATACGTAAAGTAATCAGTCCAAAAGAGACAACTGAAAAAAAAAGGCTTAAAAAAGAAGTTCAGTCCAACAGGAAGAGTCTCCTAAAAATAGAGCATTGAATCTCACTTAATGAGAGTTATTTAAGATATACAGAATGTGAAAATTCATAATTTTATGCTAAGGATTTGTGTTTTTTTGGATAATAAAAAAAATTTGTTAATCAAACATAGAGCTTTATTTGCTTTACATTTAACGAATAATTGATGATGATTATACAAACACATTATACAAACTTGCCGCAAGTAGCATAAATAATGTTAACTATTTGTTGTTTATTTACAAAATTATTTGCGGCTGGTTTATAATGATTAAAGTGACTTTACTGTAAATAGCAATAACTATTTGGATCAGCGCCATCTAGCGGTCTTGATTTTTTGGCCAAAAGTGTCTCCTAAAATTCTCAATCAGAGCAATCACGATTAGAGCCATTTAACTAATTATAAACCAGCCGCAACTGATGACGAAGCTATAAAATAATAAAATAATGATAAATGTGTTTCAGGCGGCAAGTTAACAATCTATTTTCTACTATAAAATCGACCTCCTATGTACTCATACTTTTGAAGATAAATTTTCGAGTAGAAGATAGATTGTTAACTTGCCGCCAAAAACTTGCGAATTTTTTTTTTACATTTTATAGCTTCGTCATAAGTTGCGGCTGGTTTATGCTTGATTACATGGCTTTAATTGCCAAAGCTTAGCTTCGAAATTTTAGGGCCACTTTTTAGTTCAGAAATCTGCAACGCTAGATGGTGCTGATCCAAATAACTATTATTACTAAGTCATAATAGTAATAATTACTTACAGTAGAGCCACTTTATTAATTATGAGGAAGTTTGCCTTGCAAGCTCAAAGTAGATAGCACCAGGGTAAACAAACTCTGTCATGGCGACTCGCGGGAAAATTCAAAAGATATTATTTATAAAACAAATTGTTTTTTCAAGAACGACTGTCAAAAAATATGTTATATCGCATTAAGTGAAGATAACTAATTTATTAAACAATATAAAATATTTACCACTTATATTTTACGCTGAATGATTACTTAAATGAAACATCCATAAAGCTCATTTGTACATATCAACGGAGATATCCTCCTTATCAACGGAGAAATCTCTATCGATGCGAAGATGAGCTTTATGGATGTTTCATCTAAGTAATTATTTTACGTAAAATATAAGCAGTAAAAATTATATATTGTTTAATTAATTAGTTATTTTTATTAAATGCGATATAACATTTACCGCTTATATTTTACGCAGAATAATTACTTAAATGAAACATCCATAAAGCTCATTTGTACATATCAACGGAGATATCCTCCTTATCAACGGAGGAATCTCTATCGATGCGAAGATGAGCTTTATGAATGTTTCATTTNTTCTATTCGCCATCTATAGGTAATAAGCTACTTGCTTTCCTCAAAATAGGCAATGCAACTACTTGCGTAGTTAGAACCACAGTTTACTTTTTAATGATAAATGGATGATCATAATAGTTACCCGTTTACTAAAATTTATGTATGTACTCTCAAAATTAATAAATACTGTAAAAATATTTGCTGAAAGATCCGAAAACAGGTTATGACGCTTTGTTTTGATTATGCTTTTTGGGCAACGCAAGTAGTTGCATTGCCTATTTTGAGGAAAGCAACTTGCCTATACATGGCAGATAGGAGCTTCCGTACACATGGGCTATGGGCATCGTTCACACAAATCACTGCACCGAGTGCTCATTGACGTACGTCCAAAACAAAGATCTCATGAATCACATGTACAACCAACATTTTTACCTCTGAGGTACGATCTCAATGAATTTTTATCATGTAAGTACTCTGATTTAACGAAGAACAAATGCTTTCGTAATAAGCTTTAATCACACGAAGTCTTTTGAATATAGCTGATATACAAAGGCTTACACGAAGAAAAAACTTTGTGAAATTCTCGTATCCGCTATAGCTAGGTCTTGATTTCACAAAGTTTTATAGGTAATAGTACATTGCGCCACTAGGGCGCAAAGTAGTCGGCGGGCGCAAAGTTCGCCCAAGGGTGCAAAGGCTTGCGCTCGAGTAGCGCATATTATTTTTCTCCTTAAGGGTGCAAAGTGAGGTTATCAACTCTACATGTATGATAAAAAAATTAATTAAAGTTTATAAACCTCAAATTAGTATGCAAGCATTGCCATATATATGCTAACTCCAGTAGATATATGTTGTAAGGCTGCGTACAGACGCAACGCCAATACTTTTTACAATCCATTTGAATGCGCGAGTGCGAGAGAGAGAGAGGGCGAAGAGATGACGGATCGTTCGCCCTCTCTCTCGCACCCATGCATTCAAATAGATTGCGTGCAGATTGATATTGCCGTTGTGTCTGAACTCAGCCTAAGCTGCCGATATTGCTGCTTTGCGTTATGTCCATTACCAAAAATCATGCTTTTTTTAGAGTCTATAGTATAACATTTACGATCTGCCTGCCAATGTAGCGGTATGTATGTGTATACTGGCACTAGTAGTATTAAATGGTCTTCAGTCTCGACGGTAACAGAGTTACTAATATTCGATATTGAGTTGATATATGTGCATACATTTTTTTTCAAATATAAGTGTGCTGACTTCAAAGATGGTAGCATTAAATTGCTTTTAACTAAGGGGAATAAAGGTATGTTTCGTGAGACAGGTTGTGCGGGGTCCAGGGGCGGCAGCCCTTGGTAGGGGTCCAGGGGGCGAAGCCCCCAGTTGGGGGGGTACGGGGGGGCGAAGCTCCCCCGACTACAAAACATAAATTGTTCGTTCTTAAAAAAAAAAAAATCCATTTTTATTCTTCAAAAATTGTATATAAATATGATTTCATTCAAATTTGATAATTTAATTTTAAAAACTCATTATAGAATTAAAATAATTCAAAATTATACTATTTCACATTATTATATAACTTTGAAAAACTGATACTTATATGTTTTGCACACTATTTTCATGTACA
>NW_019379573.1:879552-897790 GCF_000648655.2 Copidosoma floridanum
TCTCTCTCTCTCTCTCTCTCTCTCTCTTTCTACAATGATTGGAAAAAAAAAAAAAAAATTCAACGTTAAATAACTCATACTGTGTTTATTTAAATATGATTAACTGATCATAACTAAATAGTACATTACGCCACTAGAGCGCAAAGTGTCACTTTGCGCCCGTGGGCGAACTTTGCGCCCGCCGACTACTTTGGGCCCGTGGGCAGAAAAGAAAAGGACTACAAAACATAAATTGTTCGTTCTTAAAAAACAAAAATCCATTTTCATTCTTCAAAAATTGTATATAATTATGATTTCATTCAAATTTTACAATTTAATTTTAAAAACTCATTATAGAATTTTGCCCCGCGACTACAAAACATAAACTGTTCGTTCTTAAAAACAAAATCCATTTTTATTCTTTAAAAATTGTATATAAATATGATTTCATTCAAATTTGATAATTTAATTTTAAAAACTCATTATAGAATTAAAATAATTCAAAATTATACTATTTCACATTATTATATAACTTTGAAAAACTGATACTTATATGTTTTGCACACTACTTTCATGTTCAGTGTGGGAAATTTGATTTTTGGCACTTCAAATAATGTGAAAAAAGCCCATGTTATGCACACTAGTACAGAAAAAGTATGAATTATGGTGTACAAAGAATTGTGATTACTTTGCGCCCAGTGGGCAGAAAAGTACTTTGCGCCCTAGGGCAGAAATGGTAGTTTTCCTACGAGTTTGAAAAGTCTCTGTTTGCCAACCGAGACGTTTGCGGCCCGAGCCGAAGGCGAGGGACGTAACGAGGTTCGTAAAGGAGACTTTTCGAACGAGTTCCGGAAAACTGCTTTTTCGCCCAAGGAAGTACCAGCCTCCCAAAACCACCTGAGGGCGGAAAAGGAATTTTAATCCAACAAAACAAACTAAACATCAATCACACGATATTCAGGTTTTTTTTTATCTTGACATGCTTATTTTGTCCTATTGGCATGATTGGCCTTGGATTACTCTTAATTGTGGTTATAGTTTTTCATACTGAATTTGTAATCATTCGACAGGATTCTCATCAAGGTATCCTTTAATCTTATAGTTCCCATGCACGGTAGGCTTCGTGAAATTTGGGCATCGATATCGATATTTTTTTTTTGCAGTTAGATGACATGGTAAAATAATAAAACTATAACTGAATAGGAGCTATTACACTCAGAAAGATTTACAGTAAAAGCTATGGAAGAATCGAACTCAGCTTTTCAGAGTACTTGATAGAAAAAAAACAGATATACTTAAAATTTTATCGAGAAACCTAATAAAATCTACAAATTTGAGATCGTTCTAAAGTATACCATCGTTGATTTACGTTATTAACGTTGCAGATTAGACACTAATCTTGTAGTACAGAGGGTCGGTACGCAAATCACATGAGTAGGGCGATGCCCCACTAGTAAAATGTATTTATACACACTAGTGGGGCTCCGCCCCATCTGATCGACACATGAAAATATGAGGACTTTCGTTTTCTTTTTTAACTCAAACTTAACTTTGAAAGTAAGTTAAGTCTCATGTGAGTAGTAACAAAGTGTTTACAAGATTATCATTGTATACATGTTAATATTTATGAATATTCATGAAAAAGAGATAACCAGATATCTATATTGTACCACATGTGTACTGAATGTAAGAAGGGCTTAAAATTTGTAAATGACTATGAATACTCATACTGTTTTTTGAATAACTATGTTGTCATCAACCCACACTTTAAAGTTTGTATCTATAATTCCGTGCATATGTGTGCATCTATTTTTAAGTAACTGATTTATAATTCTTTTATATCTCTTTTCCTGGGTTCCTAATAAATTCATGAGTACATTAATTAATTATTACGAATGATATATTGTTAAATAGATCAATGAATTAGTAATAGAATAGCCTTAGGAATTGAAGAAATTTATTCTGCTAACACCATCGATACCGTGGTAAAAATAATTATTCTGTTAGTGAAAATTATCACTCATCAGAAAACTGACCATTTATTATGAACCAGAACGTTCATACGTATGAATCTGTTTATTGTCGGCACCAACAGCAATAGTGGTACGGAAGGATTCACAGTTTTTCGACCGCCCAGCACGAAAGGTCAGACTTCTACTTTCTTTCTCTTTCGTTGCGACTGGCAGCAACAACCAAGAGTACAAACACAGGTAGTATAGCCAGTCAAGAGTGAGAGCAGTTGCACAGGGCCGATGCCGATACCGCACCGGTATGCAGCAGAGGGCAGCAGTCGGTAGGAGTGTGGTGGTACCGCAGGTAGGTGTATACAGGGTGCGTGTATCTGCAGAGCCACACGACGCCGGCGTCTGGCTGGCAGCCGGCCAAAATATCGACCTGAACCACTGCCGCATATACTCTGTGAACGCGCAAGAGAGACCTTCCTTCTCATTTCCCTCCCTTTGTTAGTTCTACATCCAGCTCCATTCCCGAACACTTTCTCTCGATTTTTATAGAGGAAGGCAACGCCGTGTTTGCTCATTTCAAGCAATATAAATATACACTCCGTCATTTTATTTTGCAATTAATATCCTTACCTTTTTTTCTTACCCTTTTTGGCCACCATATACAGATGATTATCCGACATCAATCGTCTACGTGCTTCTCCATAATATATACTATTACTACTGTTTTCCGTCGTATTAATTTTCATTTTACTCTTCTGCTAATTCATCTCATTTTGTGTATTGCCTTGTCTTTAAAATTGGGCTTGAAGTTGCATGTGAAAAAAAAAATTTCATTCCAGTTTTAACAATTTAATGCCAACGTGTGAGAAAAGAAAGGCAAAAGTAAACTTGAGAGAGTATGAACGAACCAAATATACTTACCCGTTGAATCCGTAAAAACCCATTTGCCATTGAAAGATATCGTCTTGGAGTTCAACGTTTGTGGTATTCAGTAAGTGAGTGCTTCACCGTAGTTCCAGCACATTGCGAGCATGTTAACGAAAACTACCAATATAATGGACATTTAATTTAACGTTTATTTACTCGTGTCGATGCAAGGTACACATAGTTCCAGACCACGGGATTCCCCATTTTCTCTGCACAGCACTCAATGTTTGAAGAAGAAGGGGGGCTGTGGGGGGGCAACAACGAATTTGCGTGGAAGGGCTTACGCGGTCGCATCTCATTTCCGGAAATTGAAATTCGTCCGCGCCGGGAAAGTTCGACCCCCTTGTGCCGAGTATTGCCTATCGGTGGTACATGTTCGTACACCTTTCCCTCTCCCTCAAGCTGACTTCGAGAGAGGGAAATGTATATGCATGTACAGTAAACGAGAGTACGTACAGGTACAAAGTGGCAGAGAGCAAGCCGTTTCTACTGTATCCCTCCTTTCCTTTGACTTGTGGGGATTTCGCTCCTATATACGTTTCCGCAACTGAATTGGACCTAGCATAGATGCATGGACAGAGAGAGAGAGAAAGAGGGGATTCCCATGGTTTTTTTATGGCGGAAGGTGAGGTTAGACCGCAAGCCACATGGAGATCGAGATACTTATGCTCGATATAATCTTTTTGAAATACATCCATGGGGTGTTTGGATGAAAATTTGGTAGATATCTTTGTATAACTCACTTTTGAGTATCCTTTTGGCTGTTCTTTCGAGTCAAGACAGGTAAAAAACCATCTTGGTAAACCTGAACATAGTCTGGTCTATTGCATTGGGTTTATCCAAATCACATTTCGTAAGCTTGAATTCCAGGGCTGAACCCTTAACGTATGTCCCGATGACGTATTCGGTCAGCCATTCAAGTTGCACGTATGCCAAATGATGCTCAACTTTTACGATCGCTCGAAATGCGTCACAACTTATGCAAACGAGTAACAATAACGTTTTTATACACATAACTGAGAGAAGATAAACGAATCGAAGAAAGTAATTAATGCACCGGAGATCAGGATGCATCAAAGCACTACTTTATGGGATTCAAGGGTTTTTTTTTTTAATGAAGTGACAAAAATAAGTTCACATTGCTATCAAAAACAGTCTCATGTTATGCGTTGGAAATAAACACAGGATTATCTACAAAAGATTTAGTTCCAATTGCGGTAAGAATTACTTCCCTGTCATTTGCCACCCATAAACCGACGAATCGATCCTTGCGCACGTAATCAGACAAACTCAGGTAACTTTTGTAAAGCACACAATTTAGAATTGAAAAATACTTTTCCAGACGTTCCACATTATGAGCGTTTCCATCAATATCTCCAGATGAAACGCCTATCTCCAAGGAGGAGCAAAGTAGAAAAAAAAAAAAAAGTTAATTCGCTCGAACTTCAGCCCGTACGAGTTGAAAACTAAAGAAAGAAAGTGCAACCGAATAACGGAATACGAGAAGCAAATTACAGCTCATCAAGGCTTCCACGACGGGTAAAAAGGCGAAGGGGGGGGGGGGGGGGAGAAGAAAGGATCGAAAAGAAAGGAAACCCCTCATCGGCCCCTCTCATCGCGTGCATCCACGCAACCTCCCCCAACAACAAGGGCCAATCAAGGCCTGCAACTTGTAGCCCTCGCGCGAAACGCACTGCAACGCAAGCTGTATATACCCCCGCACAGCCGCGATCTCCCCTATTTTTTTTTTTTTTTTCCCTCATTCACCCGTCCCCCGTCTCTCTGCTCTCCACCACCGCCGTTATCGTACACTTTTTTTTTGTCTTCGCTCCTAATAACGCACGCGCTTCGGCAGGGGGGTGGAGCACGGGATAATCGTAGCCATGGAGGACGATTGCGAAAAAAAAAAGAAAAAAAGTGATCGACCCTTCTGGGAGTCCCTGGCGTCGTGTGCGTACACGAATCATATCGACGCGATCTGTTGTCGGCAGCCCTCCAGCCCTTCCTTTTTTGCTTTTTTCCTCGATGTCAGCTTGATTTTTTTTTTTTTTTTTTTTTCGGGCACGGATGGGTGGCTGTCACTTTCCTGCAAATGACACGTCGACGACAACTTGTGGTCCAAGGGATGCACGTGCACGAAGGAGGGTGGGGTATTAACACGAGCACTGGGGGAGGTTTCGTTGTGCTCTCGATCTTGAACCGATGTTTATCTCGTGTGCTTCTTTCCCCCCCCCTTTTTTTTTATGCTGCGATAGCAAGAAAACGTATACACTTACGTGCTCGCATGCCAATGGCACGCGAGGTTTTTTGCCTTTGTTGACGCGTCGAATGTAGATCTTGTACTTGAATGACTCTCGAAATTATACTTTTTTAGGGAATCTCGATTGCTTTTGGTGGGTTATTCTTTGCATGAGTTGAAAGTCTGGTTTTTATTAATCGTCACTTGGAAATTTATAGGTCACTGAAGTTACTCATTTCAATTGTACGTTTTTTTGTGTCATTCATTGCTTTTCATTTAATTACATACCAATAATAATATTGCAGTTAGTTATTAAATACGCTATTAAGATTTATGGCGAATCAGTTTGGGTACATAAATTAACTTAATAAAAATTGCAGGGCTTTTTTTTCATGGGATAACAAAAACTAATGAAAATAGTAAAAAATTTATTTTTCCCTCTAGCGATGAGAAATTAGAGTTTGTTGAGATGCTTGCTAATGAAAAAAGTTGTCAGGAAACGAGAAAAAAAATGTACACTATTTTTGTGATGTACGTTATTATTTGTAATATCATTCAAATTTCCAAATTTAAGGGTTGAAAAAAATACCACTTTCTATGTACAACGTACTTCAGAAGAGTATACGTTTGATATTAAAGTTTTGAATTCTAGTAATAACGCTCGAAGCATTTTTTACATTTCAAAGTCAGATTGCAACAAGTTTCAGTTCGTAGACACAGTTGAATAAAAAAATTATTGTACACTTTTCATCAACAACTTTTACAGCATTAAAGCATACTATTTATTTGGATGTAATAAACTTCGTTCGAATAACAAAACACCGTATACTGCACGTGCATCATCTAAATTTCAGTGGAGGGCAATTTTGCATTTATAACGTAGAGCTGTACCTCGAGTACCCCGGAAATCGTAAAGAAAGCCCGCATCGCTCGATGGTAGTCCTGTCGGGTCATCTCCAGCCACGTATAGTATTTTATACACAAGATACAGTGTAGGCTTATAGAAAAACCTTTGCCATTTTTCATGGCAAGTAAGTATCTTGTGCATGATGCAAGTTGAGACAACAACGACGCGACACGTGCAAAGTCTGCGGTCGTTACGCTGCCCACGAAGGATAAAGCGTGACCATTTGCTTGCCGTTACAGCATCTGCTCTGCCGCAGCGTGAACGTATAAACCTCCCCTTTTTTATGGCTATGGATGTATGTATATTTGAAGGTCCCAATTTTATCATCAGAAATCTTCATTTACTGAAGTTTTGGAGGTTTACTTGAGCATCGTCGATTTCAATAAATGTTCATTGGACTTATCCTGACTCTGCATTTATCCATACTGAACATGCAGTTTAATAAAAGAACCCACGTTATAATATATATATAGCACGAAGCGTCTCTTCTCTGTCAAAGGAAAGGCATATTACATGTTGTACCCGATCGACCAGATAAATTGATAAATCTAGCGTATCGCGAGTTATAGAAAAACGATGTGCAGTTAACATATACATATACAGTAGAGCTCGTCAAAAAGGTCCTTTGGAATAAAAAGGAGTGGAGGAGAAAATACGAAAAGAAGGAAAGAAACGCTGTGGCTCCGATCGGATTTCACGATTGAAAAAGGCTATTTCGATCAGACCGCATGTTATACGCTTGTCAAGAAATAAGAGAGTCTCTCAGTGTACATCCTTCGCTCCCTGTGTCGTTTATCCTGTGGATTCGTATGGAAGAAAATCGTCGTATGCGTATACGCAACGTAATCCTTTTTAGATTTTTTATTTTTTTTATTTACTAATTAAATAAACACAATGTTTATCGAACGAAATGGTTGAATTAGGGCTTTAAAAGAATCGTTAGAGGGACTATTTTACAATTGGGCAGAACTTTTTCTTGGGTTCTGTTAACTGATCTCTTTATCGTTTGATTGACAAGAGATAAATCGAGAAGATTTTTTTTTTTTTTGGTGAGATAACGAAAAAATTTACTTTATCTCTCGAATGTCTATCCTTTTAACTTGTAGCTGTCTTTCATTTGTATTTGAGAACGAGGCAGCTGATGCACAAAACGTACGCGGGTAAGATGCAGCGGCAGGAGCGGCCTAGTTTTCCAGTTTGCCAATAGTTATTATCTCACGACTGAGATAACGCTGAAGGACGTTTTTATGGAGAGGAGCCGTCCGAGGTAAGTGTATTTACTCGTCGGAAAGTCGATGTAAAAGAGTTTAAATTGATAGAGTAGTAGTAATGATGCGTAAATTTTATCGGGATAAAATCTTATGAATTTCAAGTTTGTCGTGGTAACTATGAGTTTGACAAAAGATTTATTGATTATGAATTCGTACTCATAATGTTTTTCAATATTTTTTTAAATTAATTTACAGTAGCTTTTCAAATTAAAGAGGACAACATATTTTCATTTCAAAATGAATGTGTAGTAACGAGTGAGTTTGTTTGCGCTGACGAGCGTTTCACAGCTACTTCACATTCTCTTTTGAATAAAAAATTATTATTAAATGTGCTTTGCCTAAATTTGAATACACCATTATTCTTCAAAATCTAAATTATATTGGATAACGTGAAAATAAAAGTAAAACTGTTGTTTGGAAAAATTAGGTACTGTAAAACAAACAAATTTTTAACAAAATTAAAGCGCTAAAAGGTTGATTGTAACATAAAGAGTTACATGTTTTAGGGGAACAATATGGATGCAAAAATATAAAACTACGTATAGTATAGATTATGGAATATGTTGAACCGGAAAATTATTAACTTGAAAAGGTTCTAAAAATCAAATAGCTCTTATTGTTACACATTGAAATAAACAAATTATTTGTCGAAATTCTAATAAGAAAAATATTGGTTCAATACGTAAGTTGCAGTGAAAATTAAAAAAAATGTAGGTTAAATTGTTTATACTAAAATTTAAAAAGTTTTGTACATAAATTTCCATACGGCAAATATTTTATAAAATTATTACTTCATTTTTTGCATACTAAGTTTGTTCAAGTACTAAATACATTCTTTAGAGTCGAAATTAAATTAATTAAAAATAAAAAATCTTAAGAGGTTTATAAAGTTTATCAAGCTTGTTTATATCATTTAATTGTGATGTATGGCCAGTTGAAAAAAAAGTTTTGGAACACGTTCGATTTTTTTTTGTATCGATATATTGTTCTTACTTGGTTTTAACATTCGAATTGTCTCGTTATTTTAAGATAAAACTTGTTTATACAGAAAATATTTTTAATCTCAATTTTGAAAGTACAATTTTCATCTGTAATAAGCGTATCTAGCAAAGAGTTAGACTTTGATTTCCGTGGAGTTCCGTGGCACTGTATGTAAAATAAATATTAGTAAATACTTTACAAGTAGTTAAAAAAATTTTTTTTAATTAAGATTTTAGTCTTTTACATGTGATATTGTGCGAGAGAAATAAACCGAATAAATCAAAAATAGAATTAAACTCCTTTATACTTTTCTCTTCACCTTTTTCTTACTTTTTAAACAATCTTTTAATCTTATTATGTAGATGTTAAAAAAAAAACCGTAAAAACTTTTAAATTGGATAAAAATAATCGTATTTATGTAAGTCACAAGTAAATATGGAATTTTTTATCGAGTTGTATTATGTCGTCTTCGAATCGGTTGTAGACTCATGATGCGGATGACGCTTTGCTCCCGATGTTTACGATATTCCTCCATTGAACTCTTATTAAGCAGTAGTGGTCCAGTCACCATCATAATTATTGCACCCAATGGTGCTAAAAATAGAATTGAAATGATTGCCATACGAACCATGTCCAGGGCTAAATCAAGATCTTCTGGGTTACCTGAAGTTTTTGCCTGTTCGAACACCATTGGCGCTAAAGCTGCCTGAGGAAAAAAACGCTTTTTTTACGATGCATGATTAACAAGTATGAATAAAATTAATCATTGCTCTGCTACATATATTTTACGGTACACGAGAAATATGTATCGACCGAATGATTCGGTTTAATAAGTTATTTATTGTAAAAGTTATATTTTTAAAGTAGTATTTGTTTCAATGACTGGCGAATCACCTTTGATTTCACAAGACCTATAGTATTAATAAAATAACAGCAATTTTTAAAAGTTGAAAATAAATTTAAATTTACTTAAACTTTTTTTTATAGTAAATTAATTATGGTAAATAACCAAATTTAAAAAGATTAGTAAATATCACGTAATTACATACCTGAAGAGTACCCTTTGAAAGCCATGATAGTGCGATAAAAATACGCTCTTTTACTTTAAAACGCGTGTGATGAGTAGCTAAATAGGCAAAAACCATACGAACCTGCACAGAAAACATTTGATTTGAAGAAAAATTACGTCACCCCTAAAAGTGTCATTTCTATTTGTTGGAATAATTTAAGAGCTAATGATTAAAGTCAGTAGGTCAATTACACTTAAAAAAAGTTTTCGTCAATCCCAATAAACGTTTATTTGAATTATACAATAACAAAAACATTCATCAAACATAATAAATATTTATTCAAATAAAATAATATTAATTAAAATCTTCTTGGTAATGTGATGTGTAATAGATTTAATTGAATATTCATTTTATTCGATTAAATATTTTTTTTGCGTATTATTTGGATTAAAAAAAATTTTTTTTTTTTGGTGTAAATTATGCTATAGGTAATTAACCATACATTTAGTTGATGCTTACGAAGGTTGTAAACTAAAAAAAAATTACCACCGCTCCCAGGATAATGCAGAGGCTGTGAAGGCAAAACCTGGACGGAGACCAGTTGCGCAGATCGATATCGGCCCCGATAACGCCAACGAGAACGGGCTGCATGAAGTGCCACATAACGTGCACAGCTTTGCGCAAGGGCTTCACCTGCGGGTGAATAAATTAACATTTCTCATGAATTTCAAATTAATTATTTTCTGAACCTAGATCCCTGACTTTTTTATAATTATTTTTCTCAATTTTTTGAAGACATTTTCATGACAAAAATAATCATTGAAGATACAAAAAATTAAATTACATCCTGTGGACCGAAAAACGCTTGTAATGGTCAAGACCTTCGTTACCTTACAAACACATAAACACCTTTTTTTTTTAAACTGGAGAGAACACAAAAAGTATGGTTTTTTTATAAATTTCATTTTATTTTCGGAATTTGTTTCAATTGAAAAGTGATCATGAGTCTAAAATATGTATTAGGTGTGGATAACTTTTTTTGACAAGTTGGCGCTATGTGCGAAAATAAAGACCGTACGGTTAAGTTGTTTAACCTTTATTAGATTAAATTGAATATACATCTTACTAATAGTGTATGCACACGTACAAATACAATAAAATAATCTTTTGAATACATGTTTCCAATTCTAAAAGTAAAAAAAGGACAATTTTCATAATTGATATAATTTTTAATTTTATTTTCTTTCTTTTCTTTATGTTTGATAATATTAATTTGTTTACTGATTAAAGAATGTACATACTAAAAATTTCACAGGCACAGTACTATATCGTGAAAATAATAATCACTAACTTTATAAAGAATATTTTTGTCACATTTGTTTACAGCATAGAGTAATTGATTAATTTAGTTATTTGAAAAAATTTTTTTTGTATACATGTATACAAACTTAAAGAAGTCTCTTTGCCCCTATATCAGTTTTAAGGACTGTTACTAAAATATAAGTATTTTAAGCTAATATACTGGTGGATCTAAAGCCACACACACGCGCACCCACACCCACACACACACACTGTAGTTACTTCTCATTTTTGGCTGCATACCGTCTGATATTAATATATTTAAAGACTGGGGTCTAATTTGATCTCAGTGTACTTGGCCCAGAATATTTCTACTCCATAAAAATAAATACCTTTTAACAAAATGGAAAGTTAAGCTAAGTTTGATGCGTTGAGTTAATATTTTGTAAAGAATTTCTAAAGCCTTTATACACTGGCAATGAATAGTATTCTTCCTAATGAATCTGTAGCCTCGAAAAGTTCTGAAATCAAAATACAAAAACGGTAAAAATTTTCTTTTTTTGGTGCAACACATGTCATACATTTTGTGTGACACTTGTATATAAACTGTAGAGATGTTTGTATTACGCTACAGCTACTTGTAGGAGATTGTTAAGGCAAGGATTCAGAAAGTGTCGCCCATGTTATCGGGCAATCCAAGATATGCAACAAAGAGAAATAAACGCAAGTTATGCAAATAAAAAGGTTTTATGTAAAAATTTTTACTGCGAGCATGTATATTTTGTACAAAATCAATTTATACATCTAATCGTAATTAAAACATTGGTAAATAAATACCTTCGCACTCTAAATACCCGGCAAGACAATCGCGACCCTACGAAACAATAATGAATGTTATTCTGTATGTTATTTTGCACATATGCAGTGACAGTCTACTGTAAAGGGGGTCGTGAATATATGGCTAGCCAGTGTATATAAAAAATTAAAAAGCTCATTGGTTCAGGTCTATCGATAATCATCCTCACATATTTTAATGAACATTGGTTTAGTTCCTCGAATTTTTAATTTTTTTGATTTTACGGTAACTTGGAATACTTGTGTAGGTGAGATAAGCTCCAATTCGTGTAGTCGTATGCAATTCATTTTTAATTTCTTAAAATAAGTGATATCTCGTTTTGAAAAAACTATAGATAAAACGTCAATGTTAGAAAATTGGCTCAGCCGTCGGTTGTCAGGAAATTTTAAATACGTTAAAAAACAGTTACTTGATACATTGAGATTGATACCATGATATTTTAAAAAGGTAGGAATTTATTAGGTTGCAGAAAATTGAAGTTGAGGGAGGAAAAAAAATGCACGCAATAACGACAATTTGCTTTATGTGTTTAGAATAATCTCTTATATTTATTTCAAACGCAGTAAGTTTTTTAAGGTAGTACAATTTTATACAGATGTGCACGAATACGAATATACAAAATATATACATGTACAAATACAATCAAATAATTGATATAATATATTAAATCGATTCTGAAAGTCGAAAAAGGACGATTTTTGTAATCAATAAAATTTTAACTTTAGTCTTTGTTTTCTAATTTAATAATACTTACTCACTAATTATTGAATATATATACTCAAATACACATTTAATTACAATATATAACAATTTTTTTATATACTAGTTTTTTTTTTTCATTTCTTATTACTTAAATATACAAAAGACAAATATATATAACACGAGGGTCCTTTTTTCTACTATAATAATTAAATCAAATATTTCAAACATCAAGTAAGATGTATAAAAAGTATTATATATATTAAAGAAAAGAAGAAATTGTTGATATAGATCTTAAAATTATACATCACTATACTTATATTATACCTATGTACTATACACCTAATGGCTAGAGTAACGGGCAGGAAGAGAAAAAAAGAAAACAATTAGCGGCACTTCTTTATGTTTTCATTCACGCATACTCGCTGTGTATATAGTCACTTCAATCTCGCGTTTATAACTCTATGAGAACCCATTCTCTCTTTCTCTTACATACACAANATACTGACTCACCCTAGTAACGATAATCCTACGTAACAGTATCTTTAATGATTATTTTTTAATGAAGATGTCTTTAAAAAATTGAGAAAAAAAAAATTTTTTTTTAAATCAGGGGTCCATATTCAGAAAATGTCCATTTATTTCCAAATGTCAGTAGCATTTAAGCTGTTGATTTACAAGCCTATTTATATTTTGGACACCATATGTTTTTTATACTGTAAGGAATTGAAAGTTTTTTTGTCAGTGAGTCGGTTATTGGCTATTATTCTTATCAACAACATTATTATCCAGCATGTAGCGATTTGTTGTATTTAAAATGTATTGTAGGATATTTGACTTTACCAAGTGAAATAAATTTGAGACAAAAAATTTTCCCACATAATGGCGCGTAAAGTTTACAGAAACTTGACGTAATATAAACATGATTGTTTGTTGCTTTAGAAAGAGTACAGCATTACCGTAATTTAATTACAGGTTTATTAAGGTATTTTTATTAAATTATCCTCATTTAGTTTATTATACGCACGTATACTGTTCAAGTCGCTTGGGTAAGGTTGCGTTACATACGCCAACGGTGTTTTTTCCTCTACAATAGGTTGATATTTCATTGTGCTTCATTTTTTTCAACACGAAATTAGAAAACAACAAAATTAAAATAAACCACACGAAACAAATATTACTTTATTTCCTTGAAAAAGACTTAACAGTTAATTTTGGTGTTTATTATTGGTAGAACTTACAAGAAGAACACTGCGACACGCGAAAATCACTTCAGTAATGTCAAAAATTATAGTCTTAAGACTACATCAGTCATTTATTTAAACAGCAAACCTGTTTTTTGTTTGTTTATTGTTAAAAAATACTCAAACCCCCTGAGTTTTGGTGTTATCACACGGAGAATGGCGTCTACTTTGGCTGATATACCTTACAAAAAAAGGTTATTAAATAAATTTTGTTGTTTGAAATTCGCGTGAAATTTATAGCTGCAAACAGCTACTTTTAATATTTATTACTTGCACATGATTATAGCTACTTTGTTATCAATTATAGCCATTATAGTAGCTTAGTATAGCTGTATAAATACAGCTGTAATTTATCTAGTTAAAATAATAGCTGCTAATTTTTGACTGAGTCGGTAGGGAAAAAAAAAACCCTCAAAGTTTCAAGTCACTTACATCAAATGGTACGGTAAGCACACGCCAGCCCGTGGTCGCTATCAGGGACATGATGATGGTGGCTAGAAAGCCACCGCCCGTTATCGAAACCTTTGTCGTGGCCGACGTGCACATGAGCGATCCCAGTACCAAACCGCACACTCGATACAACAGGGAGTACTTCTACGAGGATGAACGGATTAGTTTTCGTCGGGGTCCAACTATACTTGGATTAATTTTAAAGTAATTGATGCTTCAAATCTTTTTAAATGGAAGTTTTGCACAATTCACTTGCATCGAGTGAGTTGTAAAACAAAGGTGTGGATTCACCATGAATGCTCATTAAATTTTCCAATCGAAAAATTAAAGACACAGGGCACTCAGAGTATACTTTTAGCAAGCCAATAAATGCAAAAAAACTGTAAAGTAATCGATACGTTAACGTATTTTACTTTCAATGCAGGTTTCAGCTCTTTACTTTACTTTAGAGCAAAGTAATCGGCAACGATGGCGTTTACACTTTTGAAAATGAAACTCGGAAAGGAACTAACTTGCGATCTGTGGGGGAAGAAAACGAAGAAAAGGCCCAAGGTGGCCCCGACGAAGCTGCCGATGATCAAGTCCCGTATGCCTCCGTGCAGATGAGCCCACCACTGCTCTTGTTTTTTACCTGCCCGAAACGAACCACATTATATACACTGTCAAGGGGGGAAAAAAAAAACAACCGTTTGCCTATATCAGTTTGCACCGTTTGTGAAGATGAAACCGAAGCAAATCGAGTAGACGGAGACGATGTGGACGTCGTCGATCGAGGCCGCGGTGAAGAGTAGACTCGCCATCTCCTTGTCCTCGCCGTAGCCACGCTCGGCCAGGGCAACGATGCAATTGATGGTCACCACCGGGGATATGCAGGCGATTATGCTCCTGCAAAGGCAATTAACCACCAAAGGCTTTGAAAAACACAAACACACATTCGACTGGTTCACATATCCTCCGCGCGTATACTATTTCGAAAAGAAAAGGTCGGAGTTTAATTTTTAAATACAATTAAAGGGAAGTATAGCATTGGACTCTTGTCCCGTATATATTGCGAAAGGAAGCGAATACAACGAGCCCGAGAATAGAAAGGTGCTCCATAGAAAAAAAAAAAAAGGTCTAGCCCTTACCCAGCGAGGAAGGCCCAAAGGACCGGGTAGCCAAGGATCGCGTAGCAACAGAGAGCCACGGTCAGCATCTCCATGGTGCAGGGGACGACGGCGAGATTGAGGACGGAGAAAGGGTGCTCGCGCAGGGCCGTAGAGGTTAGCTGAAGACCGGCGCGCAGCATGACGAAGGTCGTCGCGAAGTTGCGTATCTTCGAGGCCAGAGTACCGCCGAGCTCCTCGCGAATGTCGTACCTTATGACATATGTGTATACATTATACATGTATGTTATAACGAACAAAGCATATACTTGTGTATACCTACAAGTCGCAGTTGCGGAGGATGATGCCGGCGAGGAGCATGCCGAAGACGGGCGGTAGGTGGAGGTAAGGCAGGTGGGCGAGGCTCCAGCCCAGGAAGTAGGCGAATACGATGAGGCCGAATAGCCCGAAGAGCTGGTTGCCCGGGAGCATGGGATCGCCCAGGTACAGGTAGAGTATGGCGTAGCCCATGAGGAGGTGACCGGTTATGGTGATCAGCCAGAAGACTTGGGCGTAGGTGAACCGGTGGCAACAGGTCAGGGGATCCGTTACGAGGATCTCCCGGAGTTTGGGGCTGCAGCAGGTGCAGCGGTGGCAACAGGTCAGATCGTCCTCGGTGAGCTCTGGTGGACTGGTGGGTGTGGGGGAGGACGTTTTTCATTGTACATGTAGAAATACGCCGAGAAGGGATTTTTTTTTTTCTTTATACCCGTTGGCGTCTTGATTACCGGTTTCTTGGGCTACTCTGTGGGCCGACATGATTTTTTTTTTTTTTAATTTCCACTCGTTGTTTATTATCTAGTTCATTGCTGAACGAACACGAAGTTTGAGCTATATTTTCTTATTTTGGTCACGCCAACATATAGATAAAAACTATATAGGTTATAATTCCAAGCTGTTGATCAAACTCTATTTTATTTCCAGCTCGTTGCTTTTAAACATCTCGTCGAACAATCGATTTATTGACGTCAACCTGAACTCGTAAAGTTTATAACGTCTTATCGTTACTGTATCCAATTCACATGCGCGTATTTCTTTGGAAGATCTGGCAAATGACGAGTTTTCAATTTTTTCTTATATCGTTATTATTTCCATGCAAATAACTTAAAATCGGTAATGTTGCGTTGTTAGGTTAAACGTAAATTTTTTTTTCTCATTTAAGTGAAGCTGGATTAGGTAATCTTGTACATACCACTGCTGGGCTATATTTTGGCGCAATACTTAAAATTCGATCGGTGGTATAATATATTGTATTTACTCTATTGTCTGTAATCATGTACATATGGAAGAGCAAAGGTTATTAATTTATCGTATAACAGATTCTTCAGTTAATGTGGCGCATGTCGTTATGATTATATGATATAGGACTGAAACCTTTCTAAGGCCCAATCTTAATACATGCATACTTATGCTAGCGTTTGCACATACAATTATTATGTTTTATTTTTCACAAAAACTCATACTGTATACATTATAATTTGTATTGGAAGGTATTTTAACTTGAGACAATTTACCAGAATGTCACAGTAGAATATTAAAATTTAGTACTTCCTTTTTTGCAAGAAATTAATTACTTGTAAATATATAATTTCCACCCTTCTACAGTAATTTTTATTTTTAGACCACGACCATTTTTTTCACATCCTACAAATGTACCTCTTTTTATTAAATTAATTAAATTCACGAAACAAAATGAAAATGATATGTACAATGTACACGTAATAATTACGAAACCAATATTTTAAGTGCTTTTTATTCGCATGTTAATATTTACTCATTACGACCCATCGCTGTACATACAATGTGAATTAATTTTCGAAATTATCGTCAAAGGATAAAATTACTTGGGTCTGTTTTGATACACGACTACCAAATCGAGTAATCATACCCCTCATCATCAAGGGTGTAATTTTTCCATTTAATTTCACGCTACATACGTTCAATGCATGCGTCACTCTGCTCTTATAAGCCTACGCGCGAAACAATAGATTGTCAAATTTTTCGAGTTTTTCGCGAGGTGAAAGTTGTCTTGTATCGGAAGAAATTTACGCAGTAACGTTCAAACAATCCGTTACGAGGCCAATAATCGAGATTTTTACCATCGCAAAAATGTGTTTGTAATTTATCGAGATTCAACCGAAATGAAAAAAAAAGGTTGAACCCTATATAAATAAATAAATAAATAAATAAATTTGTTTTTCCCTCGGTTAGACGTAAAATTGCAACAACGGTGCGAGCCTCTGTTCGACACCCACCTGATCTGGCCCTCGGTTTCTGTGAACGAGACCGTAGAACTGCCGTGTCCGAAGCAAGAATTTCCCAACCAAACGGCCCAAAGAACTTGCATTCTGAGGTACAGCTGCAACCGCCCCGTTTGGTCGGTCGGCGATTATTCTCGCTGCCCAGACTCGGACGCCTACTCGGACCTCTTCCTAAAAATCGCGCACAACAGGTACCTCGAGCTGAAGGACAAGTTAAGTTGCACATCGCCTTTGACTATTGTGAATTTTTTTTTTTTTTTTACCATTCACCATCTGTACTGTTGACACAGACATGGGAGTACAAAATCCTTTCGCTGAGTCAGATCAGCTACTTTCAGTCGGTACTGGTAGGGGTCATCGCCCTCACCGTATTCGTGCTGTTCAGGTATACGCTAAATATTACACATACAACCAAACTAATCGAGTTCAACTGAATTTATATTCTCAGGAAACTGAGGAATGCTCGCACGAGGCTGCACATGAACACGCTCAGTGCCGTTGTGCTGCAGGCCGTTATGTGGCTCTTGCACAGTTTTCTTTTCGACACTCAAATCATCGATGGCCACATGTACCTGCAAGTGTTGAGTGCCTTGGACATCGATATTGCACCAAAATTGGCTGCCGATTTTGTACGGATCGCCGAACAAATGGTACTTGTATTGCGTATACTTAAATTTTCGTGAAATGGCCCATGTACGACCCCACGCGCGTTTATCAATAAATTTGATGTTTTTTTTTCCCCCTTTTGTCTGATTAGTTCACGCGCTTGAGTGCACATTTGTCTTACATAATTATTGCTGGCCTGAATCGATACTTCGAAACAGCAACATTTTTTTGGTTGCTGATGGAGGGATGGTTTTTGTACGAGCTGATCTGCCGCAAGCCCTTAGAAATGAAAACATCCATCAAACGTTATGCTATGATTGGATGGGGTGAGAAAAAATAAATCTGATTACTTCCTTTTTTTTTTTTTTTTTTTTTTTTTTTTTTTTTTTTTTTTTTTTTT